>SNQJ01S0017154.1:29259-46482 GCA_010110895.2 Picea sitchensis
GTATATTAACTAGCGAAGATCCATATTAACTCCCTATCTATTTTGCACCAAGAGGGATAAAATCCCTTGAGGTGAAACCCTTTCTTCAATTTTTTTAGTCGAAATTTTATTTTCACCTCAAGGGACTTGATAACATGATCCCTCTCAGCACATGATAGATTAGAAGTTAAGATGTATATATGCTGGTAAAAATACAATGAATTTGAACCATGACAAGATGTCTTCACAAAATGAACCTAAAGACCATTCTAATATGTACATTTCTTAAATGACAATATTTTGGATAACTTGATCAGAGATATGTGAATGTAGGTAGAACAAGTTTTATATTTCTTGCTAAAAAACATGTTATGAAGACTCTACATACTATAACATGATTGTTTTAAAATGATGTAGGTTTTCTTTGTGGTATTAGGATTATTCCAAGGTGCTTGGATTCTATCTTCCACATAAGAGTTAAGGGTATTAAAATAGATTTAGTTGGAGGAGAATCATCTAAAAATCACATAAGTATTAAATGGATTTTAGTTGGAGGGGAATTTAATGTTAATTTATACTTGAGGTATTAGAGCACTGCCATCAAATGTTTACAAGTAACATGCAACAAATGACCATCAATTATAGAACATGTGCAAGTGAGAAACATCTTCTTTGATTTTTATGCACTCTAACCTATTTATTCCATCTCACTCAATTTTTTTTCTAGTAGTGTGCAATGGAGACGTGACATCTCCAAACCCTACCCTTTTATACTTTACATAGTGAGGCTATGTGGGATGTGAAGATGAAGAGGTTGCATTAACAATGTTTTTCCATATAGACAAAAGTGATCGCCTTCCCTCTTCCATAAGACCTCCTTCCATTTATTCCATTTAATGCCTCTCAGGCAACATGTCAATGTCTTCGAGGATGTCTACCTACGAAATCTTGCTAAATTATAATTTCACAAATAGGTAAATGGATTAAGATGAAGAGATTTTGTGAATCCATAAAAATGTTGAAATTGGGTGTGGTAGTTTTCGTTGATGATCAAAACAATTTAACTTATGCTATTATGCATGGTTAAGAACACAATGAGATAAGAAATAGACACCCACAACCATACATAGAACGAAGACAAAGATAAGTATATAGTAAGGCTTCACAGAAGTGGTGTTCGTTGAATTCCCATGGCTCATGTAACTTGGTCTCCTAGAAGGGGGCACCCATCTTTGGATAGGAAAAGAATTTGATTTCAAGGAAAATAAGAGGTGTTAGTAATATTGTGTTGCACGACATGCATTCATTGCCTACAATTATGGTGCACAATATGTATTCATTACTTGCATTGTTAGGTTGCAATTGGAGTGTGGATCTTTGGTTCTTATGAAATTGTTTTGTGAGTATTTGTTTTGCTATACATTTATTCAATTATGTTAGGAAATCATTCTCTAGTAGATCACATGCAAAACTAAAGTAGATCACATGCAAAAGTGAACATCTGTTAAATTATATATGCTATTGATGTCCAAAAGAATTGATATTCTTAATACATTTTCATTGAAATGCAAGAACTAGGGGATGTTCTATTAACAATATTTAGGTATTCAAGTTAGTTGAAAAAATTATCATTAAAGAAAACTTTCCATTTATATAAATTGATATTCTTAATACATTTTCATTGAAATGCAACAACTAGGGGTACTCTATTAGCAATATTTGGGTATAAATTTGCAATAATTGGGTATAAGATTTAGATTGAAAAAATAATTGTTAAAGGAAGCTTTGCATTTCTATTAACTTATAATATATAAAATAACTAAGTTTTAATGAAATATGAATTGGATTAAAAAATTAATAGTATTTGTTGCATAAGGAATGTGAGATATCATAAACATATTAACATGTTATATAATAACAAATCTTTTTAGTTTCTTAATTCCCTGTTTATAATGATTTGATTCCCATGGAAACCAATTCCAGCGAGTTTGAATGAAATGTTCATAATGCAAGTAAACCAAATCCATCGTTCTATAACTATTTGGCTTCAACTTGGGATCCTTCCATCCATAAGTTGAAGCTTTAGTCACGATGAACCCAAGTAAACCAAAGCCATCTTTTTATAGCTATTTGGCTTCAACTTGGGATCCTTCCATCCATAAGTTGAAGGTTTAGTGACAATGACAAAATATCTTTGGATCTAAATTGAAGGTATAGTCACGATGAAAAATATATCTTTAGATCTCTGTTCAAGGTATAATCACAATGAAAAAATATGTTTAGATCTTTTAATTTAAAATTTAATTATAAATTTAGTTTAATTCGAAATAAATTTATATCAATTTATTTTAATTCCAAATAAATTGGAAATGTAACATGACTATATATACATGGAAAACGAACGAAGATGTTGTGTATTTGCTTGATGAGTGCATGAAGGAATCGTCTTCTCTTGACTTGATAATGTACTAGGTAAGGAGAGGTGAGGTAGGGCCCTTCTAATGACTCCACTCTCTTTCAGTAGATGGACAAATGAGTTTCTATTATATTTTTTTGTTATCCTAATAGAGTTGCAGATCTAGAATACAAAGTAACCAATGAATTTCTATCATTATTTAACTAATGCAAATCAAATCTAACATATGTAGCAGTGGGCATCACCATAGTATTGTAGTAGATATAGGGGAAGTCAATAGAATCACTAGAGAATACAATTATTCTAGATGTAGTTAAATTTTAGAAAATATGGTAAACACTGTTAAATTTTAATTAAATATATTAATTAATTTAGGTGATTTATTTTTTTAATTGAAATTTTTTTAATAATTTTTTTTTTTTTGACTAGTTTAAATATTTTAAGTTTTTACTTTTTTTCTTTTTTTTAGATAAGTTTTGTCTAAAATAGAGTAAGAAATTTAGAAGGATGGATGGAATTGTAGATTTAAATGGTTGATATCACATGTAGTACTCTTGAGGTTTTAGAGGAGGCCAAATAAATTTATGCACAAAAAAGTGATTTAAACAATGCAAAATTGTGATTTAACAATTAATTGTTTTTTAGGATGCTAAATCCATTATACATTCAAAAACATGATTTAACAATGTAAAATTGTAATCTCCTCATTAATTGATTTATCAAATTTAGATGATAATAATGTACAAAAATAAATATCTTAAACCAATTTTTTTTTCATATCTAATCAAATGACAACCCTAATTTGAATTCTAACTTGGTAATTTGGCGATTTGAATTCACCAACCGCTATTAGTCAGTTAACTGTTAATAAACATTTTGTACTCAACAACTACAACTACTGTAATTTGACTTCTGTGTTAATGTGTTGGTGAATTTGACTTCTGTGTTAATGGATTAGTGATTAATGTGTTGGTGAATTAATGGATTAGTGATTAATGTGTTGGTGAATTATGTATCAGTAAAAATTTGGATTAAAAGTTACACAATGTGATTAAACCATGCATATCTAAGTATGAATTAATTCAGACTGTGAAACTGTGGATGGCTCATAAATCAGTTTAAAAGCCGGTTTAGCAATGGATGACGATGACGATGACGATGGAAAAGTTGAAATACACACTGGAAAAGCCGGTTTGGGCGTCAATTCCAAAACAATACATTCTGTTATATTCTGTGAATAATCACGCGTATGTGAATAATATTCTGTTGAACTCTACTTACCTACACCCACTCTTTGAATAATCACGCGTATCGATTTATTAATTATTAATCATGGCTGTGCCATTTCTTCACACTCAAGATATTAAATCACCGTCAGCTGAACTGTCCTTGATCTCTTCCTCTTGGTTGAAATTCTGGTAACTGTAATCCATCGGACGGACTTTCTCGGTTTCTACGCAATATCCTTTTCTTAATATCCAAGTAATCCAACGCCCGCTATATAATCAACGCCTATGTCTCTTCCCCCTCTCATCTCATCTGCAGAGCGTTAAACAGGGTGTAGAAATCATTGTGTTCATTTCTTGTTCCCTTCAATTGTGATCGAATTCAGTTGTGTGTCTAATTATTGGAAAAGATGACTCAGAAGAAACATGAGCACCACCATCAGAAACATGAGCAACCCCATCACAAAGAAGAGGAAAGCAAGAACGTCGCCTCCCGGATTGTTTACGAGAAGGCAAGGAAAGAGGAGAAGCATCATAAGCATATGGAGCATTTGGGGGCAATGGGATCAGCCACCGCGGGAGCGTTTGCAGTGGTACAATATATATCTTTTATTTATTAATTCTAATTTATCAGATACATATATCGAGTAAAGTATAGTTTTTCTCCTCCCAGATACTAATCCTACCTAGTCAGATCAACTGATGGAATTTTTTTTAGTAATGTTTCTTGTGTTCAGTAGTCCAAAGCGTTAAACTATTGCGAGGGCGTAGAAATCATTGTGTGCATTTCTTGTTCCCTTCAATTGTGATCGAATTCAGTTGTGTGTCTAATCATTGGAAAAGATGACTCAGAAGAAACATGAGCACCACCATCAGAAACATGAGCAACCCCATCACAAAGAAGAGGAAAGCAAGAACGTCGCCTCCCGGATTGTTTACGAGAAGGCAAGGAAAGAGGAGAAGCATCATAAGCATATGGAGCATTTGGGGGCAATGGGAGCAGCCGCCGCGGGAGCGTTTGCAGTGGTACAATATATATCTTTTTTTATTAATTCTAATTTATCAGATACATATATCGAGTAAAGTATAGTTTTGCTCCTTCAGGATACTAATCTTATCTAATAAGATCAACTGATGGAATTGTTTTGTAGTATTGTTTTGATTGTTAGAATAAAGCTTATTTTAGTAAGAGATAACTATTATTGTTGTAAATGTGAGTTTCTAGGTTTACTATTTTTAGCTAATCAGATCCACTTAAGTCAGTGATCTGCAAGCTATATATGTAACCTCCATTTGTTTGTTAAGCAATGAAAACGTTTTGTGTTGTGTAAATTAATTCTTCCAATCTTGTGCAATGATTGCTCTCTTGATTTCTATTTTGGTATCAGAGCCACGGGAGTAAGGTGCGGAAATTCTAGAGGTTCTCAGGTCTCTCCTCTGGTAGGGTGCCAACATGCTTCGAAATGTGAACACCTCGCAGCCAAGTAAAGAGTGAGGTGCGAACACCTCGCAGCCAAGTAAAGGGTGAGGTGCGAACTCCCCGCAGTCAACTTTAGCGTGAGGTGCAAAAACCATGGTATTTTGAAAGTTTATATAGTTTCCATGGGTTGAAGTTTTGTTTTTAAGAGCGTAAGTTTTTCATTTTTACTGAGTGGGTGAGTATTCTTGCATGGCATGCATGGAGTTTGGAGCATAAGTTTGCATGCCCTGTGCAAATAGTGGAGTTTTTATATAAAAGTCTTTATATGAGATTTAATTTTTAAGAGGGAGCTATAAGTTATTATTAAAAGTGGTTAAAGTGAATGCATGTGGATAAAGTAAATGCACGTGTATACGTGAAGTTATAAATCCTTTTATTAAAGTGGGTAAGAGATTTAAGGATGAAGGAAGGTGAAGTGAAAGTTAGTTTACATTCTAAAGTTGCACTATACTTCAAGGTGCGAACTCCTCGCAGTCAACTCTAGCGTGAGGTGCGAAAACCATGGTATTTTGAAAGTTTATATAGTTTCCATGCGTTGAAGTTTTGTTTTTACGAGCGTAAGTTTTTCATTTTTACTGCGTGGGTGAGTATTCTTGCATGCATGGAGTTTGGAGCATAAGTTTGCATGCCCTGAGCAAATAGTGGAGTTTTTATATAAAAGTCTTTATATGAGATTTAATTTTTAAGAGGGAGTTATAAGTTATTATTAAAAGTGGTTAAAGTGAATGCATGTGGATAAAGTAAATGCATGTGTATACGTGAAGTTATAAATCCTTTTATTAAAGTGGGTAAGAGATTTAAGGATGAAGGAAGGTGAAGTGAAAGTTAGTTTACATTCTAAAGTTGCACTATACTTCAAAGGACAATGCATCAAGCGTGCAATAGTTCTCTCCACGAAGTACGATTACCTCACTAAGGAGCTGCCGCATTCAGAGCTAATGGCCATCGAAAATATTTCAGCGTTTGGTATCTCGGTGTGGATAGATATGAAGGAAGAACCACCATAAACAATCACTGCCCTGCATTTCTACTTATATATGTATGTGTGGTGTGTTTAAATTTTGTTTATGTATATTAGATATATTATATGTGTGTGAGAGAGTGTGATTTTTATTTGTAATCAAATGATGAAGAACCAAATATGTAACAGAGTAACATAATTCAGGCTTGTTGTTCTTCATGTTCTTCGGAGCTATAAGAAACACATGACTGGTTGAAGTCTGTTAAAAAATGAAGATTATTGTTGTACTTCGGTGCTTCAAAGTCAAAAGTTACAGGTTACCTTGTTGTTTTGTAAGTTGCTTCAAAGTCAAAAGTTACAGGCTACCTTGTTGTTTTTTCAGGTCGTGTTATTGTTCAAGTGTTTATGTAAAATAAGAACTTGTATCTTGATGCAAGATGGTAGCCCCAGCTTCAAGTACAATGTTTTTATTGGAAGTCACCTTGTAAAGGAATGTTGAAGACATTCGTATCCAAACTCACTTATAATCGGAAGGGGATAAATGAAAGTGCAAAAATCCGACAGATGAAGGCAAGTTAATAGAATGCATCAATAATTGGCACCTTTTATCACAGAAGCCCCGATGAGCCGAGTTGTCAAATTGTCCAGTATACAAGTGCTACAATGATGGTCAGAAGTGTTTTGACTTTAAATGTGTCAATGGAAAGCTCGAAGAAGAGGGAGAAGAAAGAGCGGAAGCCGTGTGGTTGCAGAGTGAGTTTCAGTGCTGATGAAGACCAGATCAGACAAATAGATGAAAGTTCTAGTGTTGTAATCTTTTGTGTTGTATTGTAATTTGTAAAGTAAGCATTAAGGGAGGGTGTTAGAATAAAGATTACTTTAGTAAGAGATAACTATTATTGTTGTAACTGTGAGTTTCTAGGTTTACTATTTTTAGCTAATCAGATCCACTTAAGTCAGTGATCTGCAAGTTATATATGTAACCTCCATTTGTTTGTTAAGCAATGAAAACGTTTTGTGTTGTGTGAATTAATTCTTCCAATCTTGTGCAATGGCTGCTCTCTCGATTTCTATTTATCAGATACATATATCGAGTAAAGTATATTTTTTCTCCTTCCGGATACTAATCCTATCTAATAAGATCAAGTGATGGAATTTTTTTGTAGTATTGTTTTGATAAAGTAAAATACACCAAAAACCAGAACAATAGAAAACTTCGATGACTCTTATAACATTAATAGGTGAATCTGTATATTAATGTAATGTTATATGTATGCAGCATGAGAAGCACCAAGTAAAGAAGGATCCATAGCATGCACACAGGCATAAGATTGAGGAGAAGATTGCAGCCGCAGTTGCAGTTGGAGCAGGGGGATACGCCATCCACGAACATCACAAGAGGGAGGAGTCCAAAAAGAAAGCAAAAGAAGCTCATGGAAAAAAACATCACCACCATCTCTTTTAGCTACCCACAGCCACATCATCTATTCATTTAAAATAATTAATGTCTTCATGTTAGTCAGATAATTTGTTCACTTATTGGATGGATCGTCCTGTAATCCAAATAAACATTGTATTGTGAATGTTATAATATTGTGTAACTATTTCTATTAATGTATGAAGCTTGTGATTCAACGTTGTTTCTATCGCTCGCAATGCTTAGTGTAATGTGTGAAAACCACCGCATTCTTTTCTCTTTTATACTTTCTTTAATGGCTGCCTGCAGACTACAATCTCGTATCAGTAGATGATTCATGGCGTCCCAAATAAATGTTTACTTGGTAATTTATTTTCACAGGTCTCAAATTCCAGTATGAGATTTTATCAGGAATGAATAAAAACTAATTAGTTGAGCATAAGCGATGCTTCATATCATTGAATGCTCGTTGCTGGTCTTTCCCCCACAAGAACTTGGCCCTAGCGCCGTCCTTGGTCACCTTGCTGAGGGCCCATGCAATATGGGAGAATCCCAACACGAACTGTGAGTAGAAGTTGGCTAGTCTCAAGAAGCTCTGAAGCTCGGTCAGTGTGGTCGGGGCTGGCCAGTCATGGATGAATTGGATCTTAATTGGATCAACATGTACCCCATGCTCATCAACAATGTAGCCCAATTATTGAACTCTGTTCATGCCAAAAGAGCATTTTTCCAAGTTGGCATAAAACTTGTGTTGCCACAGAGTGGCCAAAACGTGTTGAATATGTTGCATGTGCTCATCCCACTTTCTGTTGAAGATGAGGATGTCATCCAAATATACTACCACAAAGGAGTTGGTGAAGGGTCTCAATACATTATCCATCAACCTCATGAAGGTTGCTGGTGCATTTGTTAAGTCAAAGAGTATGACTAGCCATTTGTAGAGACCTTCTTTAGACTTGAAGGTTGTCTTCCATACACCCGTTGGTTCAATGGGAGCCTAATGGTAGGCATACATTAGGTCAATCTTGGTGAAGTAATTTTCCCCCTTGAGTTGGTCAGGAAGGTCATCAATCCTGAGAATGGGGTAGCGGTTCCTGACTACAATTTTTTTTAAGGCTCTGTAATCAATGCATAGTCGCCAAGTTCCATCCTTTTTACGCATTGGTACAATCAAGCTTCCACAAGGGGATGAGTTGGTTTTGATGTGCCCCTTTTGAAGAATCTTTCAGATCTAATGAATGATTTCATCATTTTCCATCAGCGAGCACTGATAGACTGATCCATTAGGCAAAGGTGCGTCGGGGGTCAGATCAATTGGATGTTTGACTTGGCAGTGTGTCGATACCCTTGTAAGTGAGGAGACGATGTATCTGTATTCTTCGACAATCCCATCCACCTGCTTCTACTACAAAGAGAGGAATTGTGTAGAGGCCAAGGATGTGGTGGTGACCTTCTGCTTACTTTGAGAATGGATCACACAGAAGGAAAACTTCTCGGTCCATGAAATGACCTTACTTCATTACTTAGAAGAGATTAAAGAAATAGAAGTAGGCGTGCTACCTCTGGGATCCTGTACAATTGTCTACCCAAAGTAATAATAGCATTGCGGGATCTAGACTCATACACAACATAATACTTCCACAAATATGGTTGTCCTAAAAGAACATCACAAATTTCAAGGGGAGAAATATCACACAATACCTCATATTTGAAAGGCTTGATGTCATAGGGTATATGACATTGTCGGTTGACACAAAGATCTCTTCTTTGGTGAAGTTATCCGATGGTGTAGGGTTGCGGGTGCGATGTCGTTTGCAAGTCAATCCACTTGACGACCTCTGCTGAAGTAAGGTTCTTTTGACTACTGCTATTGACAATGAAATGAAGTGGAGCCCCCTTTACCCACATCTATGAGTGAAAGAGGCATTCCCCTTCCTCTAGCTCTTCTGGTTCTCTTGGCCAGACTTTGGTGGTACCCACAGTGGCACTTGGTTCAACATCGATGATCTGCTTCCCTCCTTCAAGATTTGACTCGAAATTGGAATCGGCCTCTGAATCAAAATCATTCAGCTCAACCACGAGGGATTGCTTAGAGCAACATTCTTTGGTGTTGTGCCAAGGACTTTTATGGTACTCACACCATTTTCTCGTGTCCTTCGTATTCTCATTTCCCTTCTTGTGTTGTGGCTTGGACTGATTGTCTTGAGGTCGACCATCTCGACTTGGTCCCTTGTTTTGTGGGTTGGGGCTTTCTTTGCCCTGTTTCGGCTATGAGGGGTTTGCAGATCCAAACTCTCTCCTTTTCTGATTAAATTTATTCTCGATCTTGACAACGTATCTATAAGTCGTGCCCAATGAGGCAATGTCCAGGAACTCCATTTCTGTTTGAATGTATCTATGCAAACAACCATAGTATTTGAGCACCAGATGATACTCAGAGTCTTTAATACCCAATTTGGTCAATAGGGTATGGAAAATATTGGTGAAATCTAGTACCCTTTGGTCCCTTTCTTAACATAGAGTGGTCCATATGGTGTACTGGTCCTCGTATCTTCCAACATGGTAGTATTGTTCTTTAATGGCATCCTGGAATAAATCTCATGTAGGGGCCACCACAAACATTGTAGATTCTTCCATGACCCTTTGCTCGAAGTAAGTATCCCACCAATATTTTACATGGGGAACGTCCTTGAGGAGTGCAAAAGTGATATTTTCCCTATCGGAAAAATTGTGGACCGAAAAATATCCTTCGAGAAGATTCAACCATTTATCCACAACATCCACATCTATCATTCCTTCAAATAATGGAATATCAAAATTTACATGTACCTTGAACTGGGTTGCATGGCCGCTTGATGAATATGCTTCTCATGTGGGCATCCGTCAAAGGATCTGCGTGAAGTTTTCCATCATTTCATTCCTTTGTGGCACAAAGGCTTCCTCGAGGAACATTTTAATAGGATCTCCTGCTCCATCATCTTTCTTTTCATCCCCCATTGGTTGTTGGTGGGCTCGATGCAACCGATCTTCTAATGGATCGATTGGTTCGAGTCCCAACTTCTTGTACCCAGATTTTGTCAGGAACATACAGGAAGAAAAAAAAATGAAGTGTAGACCACTCTTATACCACTAATATGGATTTAGGAGTGGAACGAACTAATTAATAGACTTAATACAATAAACAAATATATATGAATAATAACACAAATATTCAGTGAACAATATCTTCTATTAAATAACTTGAAATGGTTTGAAACTGTAAAACTGCAGAACTGAAACACTTGCTCCAATGGTGGTAGCTATCTCTGAGAAGGGATTTCATTTCTACACGCATCCATCTGAGCAGAATGGATTAATTGAGGCTCGAGATTCTTTTTTGATATTACTCATGAATTCCAAAAACCTAGACATCCAAAAACCTAACCCTAGAAGGTGAAACGCCAAAAGTCATGCGGACCCTATGGGTAAGTTGGTGTAATTTGGTACCTCAACTTTCGAGGGTCGTAAACAACGTCTGTTTTAGGTGTGTGATATCCCGTTGGAAAGGTATTTCAGAGAACTAAACATTCCACTATCAAACTCCAACTCTATCTACATTTTGACTGTGGCGAGCCAAAAAAACAATGTTTAGGGCCCCAAAACTGCCCTGGAAGTACAACAAGATGTGCTGACATTAAAACATACAAAATAATCCAGTTAGATTAGTCGAGAGGCCACCTGTATCCACCTAGAGGATGTGTGGGGCTTCATACAACCCCAAAAATGTAGAGCCCACACTTACAAAGCAGTACAGAAGAACATGTTGAACAAAAAATGGACACAAGGATCCAATTGGAATAGGTGGGTGGCCACCAATATCCACCTAGATTATGGAATCTTCCCAGAATACATATCTCCCATCCATACACCTACATACATTAATAGGATTCCATGTTTATGTTTTGTTATGGATTTATCCCATTTCTTACTCCAAACCTATAGGTAATTGTTGTCAAATAATTTCGATTTCAAGACCAAATAAGAGAGTTTCTTAAAAAAAGTGCACACTGGAATGAATTGAGGGCATTAAACAATACTATTCAATCGTAAATGTTTAAGAATTTCAAGATACCTGTCAATATGTTCTTCCTGATCAAGGTCCGAATCATTACCGTCAAGCCGCAAGAGAAAAAGAAAGCAATGGAGAGAAGGGAGAGAAGATGCAACAATGGATATGGCTGCAAAAATGAACTTGAGGAGAGAACAAACGAGCAGGCTTAACAAAATTTAGATTTTAAATTTCATTAGGCATGATCGAATCATGTCATGGACCTCCCATTATCATATTCTAATCTTACGAACAAATCTTATGCTAGGGATCCTAAATTTTTGGTTGACTAGCTTTAATGTCGGCTTCCGGCAGAAAAACTCCATGGACAATGGTGGGATTCAATATCCATCATGTATGGATGGAAACATACATTTTTATGGCTATGGGGTACTATGAAATAGGCCACTAACGATGGATAGTATCATCTATCATCGAGAATATACTACAGGAGTAAGGACAATCGAGAGGGAATATTTCTCCCGATTTAGCCTATTCTCATTCTGTGATATTCAACCTAGTTTATTTTTTTTACGTTTTGGCAGTTTTCTAGCATCTTTTTCCGTTTGATTTTGCCCGAAATCCGGTGAGGAATGGTTTGATATGCACATTTGAGTGGCTAAGTTTGTATAATACAAGTGCCTTGGGGGATTTTCAGAACGTTGAATCCATTAATGCATTCAAAAATGCAATTTTTTCCAGATTAACATCGTCAGATTCCAACCAAAAAACCCAAAAGGTAAAATGTTTAGCAAACGCCATTATATTCAGTCACTTTCTCTGGTTACCTACACCCAGACTTTGAATAATCATGCTTATACCCACTCTTTGAAGAATCATGTGTATCGATTTATTAATTATCAATTATGGCAGTGCCACTGAAGATATCAAATCATTGTCAGTTGAACTACCCTCAACCTCTTCCTCTGGTTTGACCGACCATTCTGTTAACTATTGGGTGTCGACTTTTGCAGGTTCTACACGTTATATTTTGCGAAGTTGTACAAATTGGATTCAATGTTACATGGCGTGAATGACTTCAAAGTTAAATAAGTTTAGCAATGGATGAGGATGAGGATGAGAATGGAAGACTTTAAAAAGCATGTCTATTCTGAAATGGAACAATGCTCTCAATCTACACCTGCGTCTGTTTCATATATTCCATCACCTTCACCTCCTTCTTCATCTCTTTTTCCCTGCACCCATGCTTTGAATGATCACATGTATCGATTTATTAATTATTAATCATGGTTGTGTCATTACTTCACATAATATATTAAATCACCGTCAGTTGAACTGTGCTTGATCTCTTCCTCTTGGTTGAAATTCTGGTAACTGTAATCCAAATGAATTTCGCAGTTTCTATGCAATATCCTTTGCTTAATATCCAAGCAATCCAACTCCCTCTATATAATCAATGCCTATGTCCCTTCCCCCTCTAATCTCATCTCATGTGCAAAGTGATAAACTATTGCGAGGGTGTAGAAATCATTTTGTGTGTTTCCTTCCCTTTAACTGTGATCAAATTCAGTTATGTTGCTAATCATTTGAAAATATGACTCAGAAGAAACATGAGTACCACCATCAACCCCATCACAAAGAAGCAGAAAGCAATAACGTTGCTGTGACATCCCCAAAAATAAAGTATTTTTGTAATTTAAATTTGTTGGAAATTTATTCTGTTTTTAGTAAATTCGAATTTGAATTTTTTTTTCCATTTATGGCAATTCCAAATTTTGAATTTGATAATTGTAATTAATTATTATGAATGTTGGGCAAAGACTTGATTTGAAGCAACTAACTATTTGACTATGACATTTGTATGAAAACATAATATTTTATATTGATTGCAGGAGGACAAATGGAACAACCATGTTAAATTTAGTTGACCATGACTCCATGAGTGGGGAACATGCTGGAACTACATCTAGGATGATTTTTACAAGTGAAAAATCAGTGATTTGGCCATTGGTAGCCCCTGAAAATTAGGGATTTAGAAAGCTGCGAAAATTCCCAAGGGAGGGAAAAGAACTAGGAAAATTGATAAATAGCATATGTGAGGAGGCAGGACATTGCCAAGTATGCTAGAGAAAAAGACTATGGAGTTTCTTGCTGTAATGAACACTACTGTTTGAGTGTGATACAAGAGGAACCTACTGGAATTGCAGGACATTGCTGAAGAGGAGTTTTTTTTCTTCCAAGTTCGCCCTCATGGATTCATGGTCAGGCTAGGGGGTGAATCGGGCAAGTGATTTTGGCTGCCCTATTCTACGGTTGGGAAGAAATTGTTGTTCCATTTGTTTTCCAGTGAGTAGATTCAAATATGTCCTCTTAACCTCCTCTGTTTAAATCGTTAAATGGTTGGTGTAATGTATCTGTTAATCATGAATTGAGTAATGTTATGGATGAAAGATCGAATTGAATGTGATTATCTCTGTTGCATTTTATTGATGGGTAAATACTAAATTCCATGAATCTTCTAGTTGCGAGAATATGCCTGGTTAAGTCATGAAGGGTTAGTTGATTGTTGTGTTAGAGTGAAAGTGGTAGGCGAATCCCCACAACCAAATGGTACTTACAGTAATGAACTAATTAAGTGTGCAATGTAAACAGAAATTGAATAACATAAATATACATACACATAGACGTATGTTTATTTTCCTGTAGGTTACGAATTATGAAGAAATACAATAAGTAAATGAAATCCCTTTCCCATACATATTAAACATTTATGATATCCGGGTACGCAAATACTTGTGATGTAATTATGTATGAATTATAATCAAAGGAATTGCAAAATTCTCTACAAGAAAACTTACAGTACACAGAGTATAAATATTTTCAATAAGTATTCATAAGAATTTGTAAGTCGATTTGGTCTAATTATTTACATGTTAAAGCACTGGAATAAATTGGAAATAACATCATTTAACACAGAGCAAATTCTGGAATGTAATATGAAGGGCGTGAAAGCCCCAAATGAAATGAAAGCATTATGGAACCCTTAAGTTTACATATGCTCGGGTAACATTCACAATGTTATAAAACAACAACAGACTCTACTCGATTACAATGAAATTGTTTGCTTTCAAGAAGTTGTATGGATATCAAAATACTTTTGACAGTCAGAATTTAATCATTCTGTATTTCTCTACTTTCATCACGCGACATACAAAGAGAAGAGTTTTGAATCTTGAATAATTAAACACAAGTAAAAATTTAGAGCCAAGATTTAGGGTATGTTTGAACTACGGAGCCGATGAAATTATAAATAATCTATATGCTACATTATTACAATACTCATTTCCTTGCTAAACAAGAATCAATCTTCAAACTGGATACATTACAGTTTCAGATCGAGGAAAAAGTTCGACTTTTGCATCTGGGACGATTAAATCCTGAAGGGTTTGTTTTAAGGAACTCGAGTACCTTTTTCCCACGAAAGGATGGTCGAAATTCCGAAGGTTTGGAGACATCTATCCTGGAAAGGAAACAAGAAATCGTTATTAGAATTTGGCTTTGGGTAGTAAAGTGAATACAACTAAAATGTCAAGGAAAAATGTTTATAGCGAACCAAAAATTTAAAAGAAATAAATAAAAATCGGAATTATACTTAACTTGGTCGTGGCATAGGCTGCCCCTCACACCAAAACAAAGGAATCCAACCTCGAACTTGATGGGGAAAGGAATCCAGTACCGATCTGATGGGTACCTCGCAAAAACAAGTTGGAGGCCCCATCATTAGGACATATTGTATACAATCCTAAAAAAAATAATTTACTCACCCGAAGTAAAACAGAGAAAGACTGTTATGGTTTGAATTAATCCAGAACTACAACATAAAACTTAATATGTACATCTGACCGCACCTGAGAATCCAACCAAATAGTATTCACACTTTTCTGAATGCTATACGTGCCATGGATTATATGTTCGGTTTGTTATATCGCCAACGTATTTCTTTAGAATCCTTTTGAACATAGAGATAACCTCTGAACGAAAGTACAGAAAATCCCTTTCATGTATCTCTCAAACTAATGGGTGATCTCGCACGAGTTACCCTTTTCCTCAACCTTCAAAGACATGTTCTGGGAAGGGTTCTATCCTAGCCAGTTTTATTCGGAGATTAACACAATGGTAGAAATTTTATAGGGGTCCAAAAATTAGATAACAGGAGTTTTAGAAAGGGTCAAACCGAAAGACAAAAGAAGGATACGATGAAACCATCAATGAAGCACAACCACGTAACCCGCTAGATAGACTATGCCAGAATGTAGTTCAATGAAGAGGTCCCAAAAGGGTTTGGAGTCTTTCATTACTGAAGGGAAGTTTCCCTAGTAGATTTCGTAACCAGGGTTGTAAGATGACTAACAAGCCACAGGAAGTAAACTGTCAAAGGAGAATCATAACCAGAGCCACAATCAAAAGAAGAAAGGAATTCTCCCACCGTAAGTAAAGCCAAATTCTTCTCAAAGATTTTAAGGTTATAGAGGGTTGTGAGCTTACCAAAGTGAACGGGTAGGGATGCCTGATTTCCACCTGGTTGGTACCTCTCCGTGTTCAAAGCTTCCCTCGTGAAGAAAATATAGAGGTGTCTGTGGGAACAGGAAAATGAAAAGACTATGAGAATTTCGATGGAATGACTTATAAACCTAAAGAGCCTTAATGCGCAGAGTAAAGGAGGCCAGTAGGATGGAGGGTTCTGCCCATGTGAAGAGGATTAGTTGGCATACACCTATCGGCCAAGGGGTCAAGTGAAACCATCATTTTTCGCCTTCATGCAAGAATTCATTAAAGGTTGGACCAGAGCTTTCACTCCCGCTTGTCGAGATTTTGACCTCACACTAAAGGCGCACAAAACTAAGGAGGGTCCCCTCCTGACTTAACCAACTAGAAATGGTTAACCACATCTGCGATGAGACCTATTAGCATCTTGTCTGAAGAGAACCATTGTGTAGTTAATACATCACATAGTTAGCTCAGTCAAGCTAATGTGTTCGGATAGAGTCTCACAGTTATAAGTTCTTTTATAAATATCGACCCACAGATCGTTAACCAACCTGGGAACTTAGTTCAGATGTATGGACTTTAAAGAATAATGCTAATACTTAGGTTAATCCTACAACCTATTTACTAGGGTAAGTATCTCGGTATACATTTGTGGTGGATCATTTTGAACCTTGCCCCTTTTAAATACTATTGAGATCCCCTGCATATAAGTTTAAGAATCATTTCGCGTAGGAAAGAATTTTTGGATCACGAATATTAAGTCCTCCATATTCGAAGTTCAGTATGGTATCTGTATGATACGTATAAATGTTTGGAAGATTTAGGACTTACGGAAATGTTAGATTAATGGACGGTTATCTTAGCATGACCTGGACACCTATAAGTCGGCTGAATAAAATGTCAACATGGGTAACCATAATATAAGAAACTTATCGCCCGCACGGGTGTAGACGTATTGGCAAGTGTCGTGTAAATGGAAGGAAATTTGTAAAATGAAGTCTCATGTTTGATTCTCACGCGGATTTACTCGTGCGCCATTCTTGCGAGCTGGGTGCTTTCACTTGGGGTTATAGTGGTAGCCGACGGGGATCGACCCCGTGTCACGTGAGTACGAGAACCGTGAGTTGTCGATTCCCCCAGTAATATAT
>SNQJ01S0017154.1:60653-72660 GCA_010110895.2 Picea sitchensis
GGACAATACTTAGCTTGAACCCCGATGAAGGTTTAGATCACCTTTTATTTCTCATGCAACAATCTGTCCATGATCTAGGAGGAGGAGGAGGAGTGGACCCAAAATCCACTGATGGGTACCCTCGCAAAACATAAAAGGGCCCCATCATTAATTTCACATATTCATGCATAAGACTTTCACTTATGACACACAGAGAAATGACAATAAGTAATTATTACTGAAATAGATAGTGAATAGATTAGTCAACATGAAGCACATATTAATAGTTCTACAATCCCTGTGTAGAGAACCAGTAAACGAAAGGAGTCAACTGCGGCAAAGTCAACATCTAAACAGAGAGTACATTTTAATTTTCCCGAAAGAACATAGTGGAATTTTCCGATTTTGGAAACGATCACATTGAGGGAGGTATTAAATCATTAAGAATTCATAACAGATGATTAAGACATGACCTATGTATTGTTCACAATGAATCACTAAAATTAAATAACATTACAGTAAGGACCCAATACATAGTCTAAAGTCTGACTGTGTTTAAAAAAAACGTGGTTCAAACCCTATGAGTGTTCGACATAGGAAAACCCTTTCATAAATGATTTAAATCTAACAGACGAGAGATCAAGTGGACAGGGTATAATCCACGACTCTCTCAGCAGAGGTAAATTATTACAATCCAAAGAATACAAACAATGTAATTTACGAATAGAAGGTTGATATTTCCATATATAATATTGCTATATAAATATTTACATAGAACGTAAATCTATGAATTCCCACAAAGTGTTAATATAATTTACACAGAGCATAATTACGAATTCCCACAGAGGGTTAATACTGCTATTTACATACACAGAGCGTAAATTATGAATTCGCATAGAGGGTTAATACTTCTACTTATAATTATACAAAGGGTAAATTTTGAACTTCCCACAGAGGGTTAACATTTCTATTTACATACACAGGGTGTAAATTACGAATTCCCATAGAGGGTTAATACAACTAATTATAATTATACAGAGGGTAAATTTAGAACTCCCCATAGAGGGTTAATTTTGCCATGTAAATACAAAGTGAAATTTACAAAAATCCCCTATGAAGTACCAACAAAAGACAAGTCTGAAATTACCAACCCACGTAACAAGTGTTGGGATCTCTAGATGAATCCCAGAGGGTAAGAATAATAGTATTACAACGACGAATAAAAGAAAAAAATGCAGAGGGTGTAACATTAAAATGATTCATGCCACATTCCGACTAGAAGAGGACCATAATGAGTATAGGTTATAAGCCTAACAGTCAACCAAGAGGGAAATACAATAAATCTCCAAACCCAAAACCATAAACCTGGTGGAAATCCTGGGTAAAAAATGCCTACGGGGCACAACTATCAACTCTCAAACAGAGAAAGGAAAACACGAGGCCTGTTATTTTGAGCTCAACTAATTATGTTTGCATAAAACAAAGAGCACATCAAGAAATACTTCTCACGGAGGTCTTAACAATGAAATCATTTTACACACCTAAGCACACAGAGAACCTTGGGTATGCATTGTTGTTTTCTTCATCGTGCACCGGAGCCGAACCTCACCAAAAGTCACCGATCGTGTTTCAATGTAGAGACAAAACTCATGTTTAGTACTAAAAGGAGCAAGAACAATGAACAAAACTACTTCAAGGGCCTCGTTAGAGGAGTAAACACAGTAGGTACGCACCATCACCTCTGTCATGTAAAGTCGAGGAGATGGTGATCCTGCATTGGACGTGGTTTCCTAAGTGTCATCCTGGAGGGTACGGGACAATACTCACCATTAATGAACCATATCAGGAGTAAATTCCACATGATCCGACCTGTCATCCACCTCAAACAGTTTTTGAACCACTTCATTGTTGAGCTATGTCAGTAATCGGGTAGGGTTACTATCATTATGGTTATGGTATATGTTCACTACACTATACAAAGGGCATACGACATTAGGGTATTGACATATTAGTCTATATGTTAAACAATAGGTATATCATTGGGGATAGTGTTAGTGTTATGGTAACATATAATAGTCTATATGTTAAACGATAGGTATATCATTTATGCTAAAGTCATACGTGTTATGCTATCCATATAATAGGTTGTATGTTAAACGATATACACATATTGTGGATAGTAGGAATTTTTTGGTATTCATACAATAATCTGTATGTTGAACAATATGTATATTGTTGTGGCTAATGTTAGCGTTATATGATAGTATATATGGTGAATTATATATACATAGTTATGGATAGTATTATGGTTATATCCATATGATAGTCTATAGTATGCATTGTTGATCGGAGCTAGGAGAATTGTGTAGAAGTGGACATCTATTACGTGCTATATTATGGATAGCATGTCTTGACATAGACATGGTGGTTATTCTAGGGAATATGACAGTCATGGTCACAATTTTTCAATAACAAATAAGTGTATGATTCTAATTCCATAACGACGGTAACTCTGCTATGCATACAATAAAGGAATAAATATATGTTTAAGGGATTATCTATGTGTCACAATCAATGTTGGAGAGTCAAGGAATTTTAATGTCCCTTAAAAAAAAAAAATTGGGAAATTTGGGGTACATTACATATGGTATCAGAGGTGAAGGTTACAACACTTGGACCTCAAGGCAAAGCCAAATTATTTTAAGTTTTTATTTTCTGTTGAACAAAAAACTAACAAATATGTTTATTGTTACAAAGAAAAAAATTGTTGGTTTGTTGTGTAAATGCACATTTATGGAAGTTGGATTATGTATATGTGCATATACATGCATATAGGAGCATGTACGAAAGAATCCTTCCTGAAATGTGCATATACGCACATATACGAAAGCGCACATTTATGGAAGCGTTCATTTATGGAAAGCACATATATAAAAGTACAAAATCACGCATATACACTCGATGAATTCCATAAATGGGCATATACGAATGACCCATATACAAAAGTTAACTAATTTTATAATGGTGCCTTCCATATATGCATGCTTCCATAAATGCACATTTATGGAAGTGATCAACGTACATGTGCATATGCGAAAGTGTGCTTATACAAAGCCCGACTTCCATAAATGTGTGTTTACAAACAACAACTTATATGTATACACATATATGGAAGCATGCATATATGGAAGAAGAATTTACGGAAGGTGGATTCCGTATATGCGCATATACCGACGATGCATATACGAAAGATGGCCACTCCCGCAAATGCACATATATGCGTTTTCCATAAATGAGTGCTTCCTTATACATGATTTCCACAAATATGTATTTGTGGAAGACATATTCCATATGTACGTGATTATGGAAATACGCATATACGGAAGCTGCCATATACAAAATTTTCCTTATACAGAAGCATGTACATATATGCATTCTTCTGTATATGCGCACTTATGTATATTGCTCGCTCTCAACCTTGATATTGCTAGCCCTCAACCTGCACCTGTGTCTTCTTCATACATCCCATCACCTGCACCTGCTTCTTCAAATCTCTATAATATCCTCAAATTTTAGAATATTAAATTCTAAGTGAACTTTGAAATAAAATTCCATTTTTGGAAAATTCGGATTTGGAAATTATTTGTCATTTATGGAAAATCCGAATTTGGAATTTTGATTGTTGTAATTAATTATTTGATGATTGTTGGCTAATGATTTGACTTGCCAAATTGTCCTCTTTTATTTGAAACATGTGTAAGAAATTTTTTTAATGAATTAAATACTGGAAGACAAATGGAACAACGAGGTTAAAAATAGCTGACCATGACTCCATGAGTGGGGAACGGGTTTGAGTTACCTCAAGGATGATTTTTACAAGAGGAAAATGTGGAATTTGACCACTAGAGCCCCCCAAAAATCATGGATTTCTAAAGCCTCCAATTTCCCAAGGAGGGAAGGAAATACCTAGGCACAAGGATTCATATAAAAAGAACATATGGAGGAGGCAAGATGTTTCTTAGTATGTTGGAGGAAAGAAACTATTTTTTGTTATGAAAAATGTTAGTGTGAGGCAAAGGAATTTATGATCTTTGGATGGTGACTATAGCTAAGGAGGATCATTCAATTTTCCCTTATTGACTCATGGCCAGGATAGGGGGTGAACAGGGCAAGTGAACTTGGCTATTCTATTATATGGTTGGGTGGAACGTGGTTGTTCCATTTGTATTCCAACAATCAGGTTTTAGATATGTATCTTGGCTTGCATTCCTTGTCAATGTTATGTTTATGATTATTATTATTGAGAATATAATTTCTTATCATATTTAAATAATATCGATTACATTGTTTATTTGAAATGTGATGGTGATACATATTTATTTAAGACTACATACATACATACATACATACATACATACATACATATATGTGTGTGTGTGTGTGTGTGTGTGTGTGTGTGTGTGTGTGTGTGCTCATACATAAAGAAATAGCAGACTATTTTTATGTTACTATTTTCCATTATATATAGTGGTGCATATATATATATATGTGTGTGTGTGTGTGTGTGTGTGTGTGTGTGTGTGTGTGTGTGTGTGTGCACGCGCGCGCGCGCGCACTCGCTAAGGCATAAAGAAATGGTAGAATTGTTTGCTATGTTCCTACTGACCATTGGATTATATATATACACATATTGAGTTACTATTCAAATCTGTATTTTCCATTATATATAGTGGTGCATATATATATATATATATCTGTGTGGGTGTGTGTGTGTGCTCGCTAAGGCATAAAGAAATGGTAGAATTGTTTGTTATGTTCCTACTGACCATTGGATTATATATATACACATATTCAATTACTATTCAACTCTGTACAAACACCATAGAGAATAGATAAAAGAATAGCAGTTTGAATACATTCTTTATTACCACAGAAATATATTGAGGAACTCAAAGTTTAGGACAAAATCAAACATTGTATTCAATCGATCTTTGTTCAAAAAATATTATAGTTGGAGTACCATAATCCAAACTCCACAAATTGTAAACAGAGATCTAAGAAAGTGTACAGAGAATCTGTATGTAACTAAAGTAATGCACGCATAGATCAGAACTCTAAAACCTTTCAAGCAAGATGTTCCATCATATGATTACCTCGATTTTCAAAAACTGCAAAAGAAGAAAAACAAGGGCTTAGTAAACTATGCTAACTTTTTAATGGAAATCAAATAAAAAGATTAAATCAAGGGAAATACTTATCTTGAGCCCCGATGAAGGTTCATATCGCCTTTTATATCTTGTGCGACAATCTGACCATGATCCAAGAGGAGGAGGAGTGGACCCAAAATCGACTGATGGGTACCCTCGCAAAACAGAAAAGGCCCCATCATTAATTTCACATATTCACACATAAGACTTTGACTTATAAAACAAAGAGAAAAGACAATAAGTAATTATTACTGAAATAGACAGTAAATAGATTAATCAACAGGAAGCACATATTGATAGTTATCCAATACTTTTGTAGATAACCAGTAAATGAAAGGAGTCAACTATGGCAAACTCAACATCTAAACAGAGACTACATTTTAATTTTCCTGGAAGCAGATAGTGGAATTTTCCGATTTGGGCAATGATTATAGTGAGGGAAATATTAAATAATTAAGCATTCATAAGAGGAACATAAGACATGACCTGTGCATTATTCACAATGAATCACTAAAATTTAATAACATTATAGTAAGGACCCAATACATAGTGTAATGTACCCCAAATTTACCAAATAATTTTTTTTTTGTTAGGTGCATTAAAAATCTTTGACTCTTCAATACTTGTTCAAGAATAACTTTATTATCATTGATATTGGATTAAAACATGTACCTCTTTGTAATTAATATGACTGTGATCAAGATAGCTATCTTGTCTAAGTAGGTCATCCTATCAAAGGGTTATAGTGCGTAAGAACTATGGATAATAGACTTGTATGCATTGTGTTCATAACATTTGTATTAACAAATATAATGTCTTCATTGCTTATTGTATCCATTTAGCGATTCTAGTATACATATCATAACAAGGGTACTATTCCTATCATTTTATATCTATATAAGTTTTTAACCAAAAGACCCAACTTATATATAAATCTTCGCACATTCCAATATATAACAATCATGTGTAAATATTAACACTTACCCATATATATATATATATATAAGGTCATATGAACTATTACACATTAGCACTATTCCTAAATTCGTATTGTTAAACATGACATTCCACCACACTGTAATTCATATCCTAACACATTGAATAGTCACTATGCACACATGTGATATCGTTACAAGAGGATTGTTATAGGGTGGTTATTCCAACACATACATCGACATATCAATACACCATAACACATATGGTTCTACAATTGTCCCACAACTAAACCTATACGTAATAACATTAACCCTACCTGACTTATGACAGGTCCCAGCATTGAATAGGTTTGGAAGCCATGTTAATGGTGGGTGTCATATCGGTTTGCAATACATTTATGACTGGATATTACATTTACGAGAGGTATGTATCATATTGGATGCTTAGGAAGCCACGCCCACTGTGGGCTCGCCATATATGAGTCTTCACATGGACACAATACTGTGGATGCCCATCAACCATTAATCCTCCTTTGCAAGGTATTTGAGGTGACTCCAGTCATTATTTCCCTTTGGATTCACGAAAACCTTCCTCTGCCCTATGTGTGATTTGGTCTCTGTGCATACCCCATGTCTCCATTTTTGTGTATAGTTGATTCTTACAGGAAAACCCCCAGTATACAAGTGGATTTTCTATCTCTAAAACTTCATCTCTTCCACCATGAGAAGGCCTCCATATATAATCTTGGAGATACCCAACCACCTTAGAGATTATTTGCATAGGTTGAGGATCCTTCTCCATCAGTTGTGGATCTTCCCTAAGATCCATCCTTGACCTCAGATTCAAATCCAACCAATTCCAGAGATGAGGGGGGTTTTTCCCTGATTTTTCTCAACAACCCAAGATTTCCTCAAACAACCCAACGCTCCCCCAAAATGGGGCAAAAAGTGTTGCAACACTCCCCTAAAGAAGGGTAGGGAGCGTTGGCATTCCCTGACAGTGGGTATGGGAGTGTTGCCCAAAATTCCCTTAAAAAAATCTGAAAGCTCCCCTAGAAGTGTGCATAGAGTGCTGGAACACTGCCCCAAAGAAGGTTAAGGAGTGATGGCACTCCCTGACAGTTGGTATGGGAGCGTTGGCCTTCAAAATTCATTTTTAAGTGGTTTTCTTCATGGAAAAACCTTTGTACTCTTCATCAAATAATTTATTCTTATTTAACCAATCTTTGAGGGTGTCTTCAAGTGTTTCTTGTGATTTTGTTCGAGACATGACATGGGAAAGATGACTATATGGTTTCTGTAACACTTGCGACACTTGTGGACAAAATGCAACACTTGTAATGACGACAATAGGTCATCATTGAAATGAGTAATTTTGATGTGTAGTAACAGATTGCCCCCCAAAGTGAAAAGTTATAAGACATAAACGGATGACTGAAGTACTTTGTATACCTTTTCGAGCAAGGGTATGGACGCGAAGAATCTGGTAGATGTTGTACACAACCATCAAACACATATTATGACATGTTTCAAACCCAAGGCAGGGATACCTATGATTGGGTGATAAATACTTGCAAGGTATGGTCATCATAAGATACACTATGGATCCATAATTATATTAACAAAGAGTATAGCCACCAAAGATACAATGTGGATCTATACTTCCATGACATGAACTGATCGTAGCCACAAAAAATACATAGTGTCTCTACGAGATGACAAGACATAGCCATAGACCAATACAAAGTGGATCTATGTGACAATATATGTGTCAATATTCAATAGAAACTCCATCACAACTTGAGTAAAGTACATATTAGAGTGATTACTTAACCCAGGGTCTTCTTACCGATCCCAATGAGGTAGAGTCAAACATGTGAATAGATGTCCCGATGTTGAACATGGTAGAAACTGCTTGATTACCGATCAATGAGGTAAACCGTTAACAAGCACAAGGGAAATCACCATTGATGTCAATGATTCCCAAGGTAACCTAGTACATTCCAATGAATGTAAATACATGAGATGAAGTCGAAAATTAATGGAATCATCCGATCAGAGGTTAATTATGTAAACCCACTGTCGGAAGTGAGGAGGCCTTCCATTGATTCATGTAGGTCCTAAGGTACTAATTGGTTTCTAATTCTAGTTCCTGGATAATGTGTTGAAGTCAACAGGAACAGACTCGTCATAGGAGGGACTTGATGTATCCCCCATATGTGACACAAAATTGAAACAGATATGTAAATTGGTAGATCAAATGAACATGGACTAACACGGGTATTGAAACAAGATATTTGCGATGGATGAATCTCGAGGCAGATACTTCCCTTGAACACCGAGGCACAACAACAGAAACATGACATGGACCAAAACATGATGATGCAGTGGATACTGTGACTTTTGTCAGGTGACCTAAAGGAGTGAAGAAACTTAGAGGATTGGTTCAGCGCAGAGGTTCAGCGGATTAAAATGTATGCAAAGACAAAGTGTCATGTTCAAGGGAGACTGTAAGAGTGACTGGTGATGTTTTCAAAAACTGCATGGCTTGCTTCCTTCAATTCCCGCCCCCCATCCAAATAGATGAGTACCTCTTTTTTATTTAACTAGCTTGAGGAGGATAGCACATGCTCAATATAAATCACCTTCGGTAAGTCCCTCTTCCTTTGTTTAATGAACTTTAAAAAGTAAGGGTTCAATCGCATATGGGGTGTTCAATGTATGATTTTTTTTTAAAGAGTCCAGAGAAGGTAAAATCGATGATTTTTCATGTTTAGAGAGTTTGAAAAGAACTTAAAGATGACTCCAGTGTTGTCCTTTTTCATAATGTTAGTCTCGTAAGGCCAAAAAAGAGATAAATTATCACTCGAAAGATGCCCTTTCAAACCTTTTAACAAGTGGGAAAGGAAGAAAGATCACTCGACAATATTTTCATGTTTAGAGAGTCTGAAAAGAGCTTAAAGATGACTCCAGGGGTTCCTTTTTCGTGTATCCATGTGAGTCTGAAAAAGAGATAAAAGTTTACTCAGTTGCGTTCTCATGTTTTTATGAGTGTGATAAGGAACTAAGACTAAGCTCGGTATTGGTTTCATTTTGAAACAAGCTTGAAACAAAATTAAACTATGCTTGTAAATTCCCAACATAATTTCCAAAGGTTGGGATACCCATGGTTGGTTGGTACTCTGCCCCCAGATTGAAAAGCTAGTGGCATAAATCAATGGCTGGAGACATGCCCCCCAAGCTTCAAATAATTCGTCTACTTTGAGGTTGTCACCAATTTATATAGTAGATGGAGAAAAAAGATACAGGTGGATGAAAAGAAGGTTCAAAAAACGAGACCTAACAAAAGAATTGACTTGGTATGAGAGGTGACTATTTCATTTTTTAACGAGCTTGACACAAGAAAAGAACTACGCTCAAGGCTTTGGGTTTAATCCCCAGATTTCTGTTTCATTTTTTAACGAGCTTGCCATAGAAAAGAAAAACTATGCTCATAGCCTCAGTTTCCTTTTTTAATGAGTTGCCACAAAGAAGAAAAACTATGCTTGTAGCCTTTGTTTCATTTTTTAACGAGCTTTCCACAGATAAGCGAAACTATGCTCATGGAATCTTCTTGATCATGGCTTCGAAAAGGATAATACTCTGGAAGGAAACCATGTCAAGGGACGAAACTCGATCATGACTTCCAAGAGATCTTCACTGGATGGAAGAACAATGCTCTAGAAGGAACACATGTCGAGGGTTGCATCGGGGGTAAGGAGATCATGCTCCAATAGCCCTATCGAAGAGATCACCATGTCAACTACCAGATCTAAGTCATCGAAAGTTGAAGTCATGGGAGACAATGCCACATAATTGACTTATGGCAGGGGTGATACCGACTCCATATAAGACCCATTTAGGGAGGTCATTGGGTTGATGGTCAAGTGAGGGCCAATGAACGAAAGTTGATCAATAGTCACCATTATTCCATCGTGAGGGAAATATATCACATGAAAGAGAGTGGACATAATATATTTAATGGAATAGACATAATCTCGCCCAAGGATTAAATCGAAATCCAAGGGGTCCTGGACTACCATAACATCAATAAAGACAGTTTTACCTCCGAAAGTTAAAAGAAATTGAGGAAGGAATCCTAAAGGGTGACTGGATCTTCTGTTAAAATCAAATAGAGTCTAGGTAACTGACACAAGCTAAGGATAACCCAAATCTTTCCAAGCAATAGAGGACAAAATACTAACGGATGAACTTTCATCTATCAACGGATGAGGAACGTCCTGACCACAAACCTGTACTGTATTCTTGAAAGGAATGTGAGAGGGAAGACATGGTATAGTTAGCACACCCCAATCAAAAAGGATGTCCTCATTACTTGGAGGGGGTTTCGTGGGAGAAGGAGGAATGCCCCCCAGCACGATAGATTCTATATCAATGAGAAAAACATGGGCATAATCAAGTTTACTCTCTAGAGGGAGAGTAGGATCGATTGATAATGGCATCAAATCGAACACTTGGGTTTTATTATCCAAGTGAGAATGGGATCAACAGGTGGAAAAAGATAGACTGCTTGGGTTTCATTCTCTAATGGGAGAGCAGGATCGACCATAGATGGGATTGGATCAACCACTTTGTCAATTGGTTCAACTAAGGACGTGACAAAATTGATGACATGATCAACCAAACTGACTGATGAAGGGACCAGAGAAACCACATTCGCACTCATCAGAGGAGGAGTGGGATTGATCACGTTGGCACTCTTTAGATGAAGAGTGGGACTGGAAGATGACATGAATGGATCAGTCACTTGGGTTTCACTTTTTAGATGAAATGTGGGGTTGATCGATGATGAAACTGGATCAACTACTTTGGTTGGTGGTTGAACCAAGGATGAAACTAGATTGACCGGGGATGGAAGTGGATTGACCATTCCATCAACTAATGATGGGTTGGGAGAAATATGACAATAACCAATTGGAATTGAAGCTTTTCCAAAAGAGAAGAAGCCTCGTCAATATGAGGAGAAAGGTGAGAATAATGATCACATTCACATAACATACAAGGAAATTTGAAAGTTGTCTTCTTATTACCAAACTTAACGTCACTAGTTGATGGGGCGTCACCAGCATGTCTAACAGAGGCCGATGATGTGGAGGACCACATTTCTAATACCTTGGGAAGACCATAGAAATCCCTCAGAAAGTGGTCACCCTTACAAATACTGCAAGGGAATTTGGGTTTTAGATTCTTCGTTTTAATCTTGTTGACCTCATCAACACTTCTAGTACTATTAACAATAGCTGGTTTCTTGGATCCAACATCTGATGTAATTAGAGGCTTGGTCCTTTTTAGGTTATTCTTCATCTTCTCTTTTTGTTTCTTCTTCTTCTTATCAACCTGGCTACTTGCTTTAGAGCTTTCACTAGGCGAAGAAGGAGAAAGGGAAGGAGACTTAATGGGTGAAGAAGGCGAACAGTTGACATGAGGTTGATGTGTGGGTGGTGTACTTACATATGAAGAATTAGGTGCAGCCGAATCACTGGGAAGAGTCGAGATCAATGGAGTGGGGAACAATCAAACCGGTAATCCGATGGTGAGTCACAAAAGACTCAGTGTGGCAATGTACGGAGAAGCAATGTTTCCAAAAGAAGGAAAGGTGAAAGGTTCCCCAGGAGAAGGGGTTCCTCCATTGGTACTCATAGGAGTTTATGTGTGTTCGGCAATTCAATTTATTAAATTGATTTCATTTAATTATCAACCAGGGATGCTCGTAAGCTTGTGATGATACCAACAAAATATATGCAAGAGTAGGCATCTAACTCTAATCTAAGAAAATTCAATCAAATCCTAACTCTTTCATTCCACTTAATAAGACTTAGTTGTTGT
>SNQJ01S0017154.1:83838-101410 GCA_010110895.2 Picea sitchensis
AAAAAACATAGTTTACAAATGAACAATTAAATTTAAAAAAAAAAACTAAAAAAA
The DNA here is from genome assembly GCA_010110895.2 of Picea sitchensis. Classification (NCBI taxonomy): domain Eukaryota; kingdom Viridiplantae; phylum Streptophyta; class Pinopsida; order Pinales; family Pinaceae; genus Picea; species Picea sitchensis. The sequence goes on from SNQJ01S0017154.1 coordinate 83,893, forward strand.
CTAAAAAATACATTAATAATTCAAAGCAACCCATGCATACACATAGGACAAAAACTATAAATCAACCGATGTGACAAAAACTATAGTTAAAAAACAATATATAAATTAAAAAAAAAAATAAGCATTAATAAAAACAAAACATGAATACATCAAGTATCGTTTAGGTAAATTGCACTATCACTTTGATGAGAGAAAATCATTGCCCTTTAATCGGAGAATATTGATAATCAAGAATTATGAGAAGAGAGAGCGATAGACGTGCTTAGGCTTCAGCCTTTACAATTTTTTTTCATCTATACACCTGCAACAAAACTATTAATTTGCGCTAACGTCTGATTTGAATAATGAAGGTTCGCAGGTTCAATAAGCATCATTCGGGCTTCAGCCTTTTTCCTTCATAAAAAATAACATTTGTGCTTTGCTCACAAAGAATTTTGACCATCAAATCGCTCAGATAATGGGCACGATTTTCATGGGATTCGATCCATGAAATGACAGCAGAAAAGGACCATATTTTTGCAGCCAAAACAACCATGAATTTATAGTAATAAAGAGTCATGAATTTGTTGAATAAAAACCCACGGATTTCCTGAGAAAGGCCACGAATTTGTTGAAGAAGGCTCACGTGGACTGTTGTGACTTTCAAGCAATTAAAATCAACTTGAATTATAAGCATTCGGTGTGCAGTTTACAACATGACACGATGGAACAATGATCAGGTTGTTTTGATTTTTTGGCGGAGATTGCGGTTCAAACCTGACCAATGCTCTTTTTTTTACAACCGTCACAATAGTTTTAGATTTAAATGAAATTATTCCCATTTTAAATTATAACTGATACAGATGGTTACCTGGTAAATTGTTTGATTTGTTTGGTGAAGTCATGGGTGCAATCTTCGTTAATTCTCCATTCTTTAACCACTTGTTACATAGTTAAACATTAAATTAATTTATTCTTACTCTATGTATCAAGTGATATATATGGTATAATGGTAAAGTGTTTGATTTGTTTAGACCAGGTCACAAGTTCAATTCCTCAAAGTGCTTTGTGTGGTGGTTTAAGTCATTTTGGTCCAAAAGAGGTAAAAATGGAAAACAAGTGGACAAATTGGAGGCTGCCACATGGGCCAATCATATGCCACATGGCACCCTTGCTATTTTTTTAACTGTTTCTTGAAAACTTCAGATTGGAATAACTTTCTCATACTAAGTCTGTTTGACATGAAACAAGAGGCATTGGAAAGCTATGGACAAGATCTATGCAATAGAGTCATTATCATAGCAATTTGAGATAAAAATTATTTGGTCATTTTTCTTGGATTTTGCAGCCACGTGACTTCGAAAAATAGTTTAAATCATCGTATCATAAAAACATGCTATAAATCTATCATCTGGATTTTGAATCACTAAAATTGAGCATCAAACTGAGAATTTATCAAAGAAACGCTCATGGGTAGTACAAGGTGCACCACTTCCCGACAGGTAAAAAGTGCATTTCATTTTATTTATTTTCCTTGGATTTGTTCTATTTAGCACTATTTGTGAATTTTTGCGTATGTATTGGATGAAGAAAGACTAATCACCTCTATTCTTCAATAAACTCACATTTTATTACAAGTCAATGCTAAGTTTTTTTGCAGGTTCCGAGATGATGAAAAAGACCAATTTATGCACTAGTAGTTTTCAAAGACCACATACTCTTGAGGAAAGCATGTCCCAATCAAATCATAAATAAGTGAATATCATTATATTTCAGACGATATCCATCATACCATTTCTATCAAAAGAAGCCTTTCAGAGCCATTATGTGATGATTCATCTTCTTTCCTTTGAGCCTAACATGTTGAAGTCAATCCTAAACTTGTCATCTTACTATCACTACTAGATCATGGCTTCAACCCGTTTGCAAGTTTCATACTTTCCTGCCTCACTTTCACTCACCCCTAACCCATGAATAAAGTCACTTATCTCACTTACCAAGCTGAGTTAGCACCTTATCATTTTCCTTTTGCCAAATAAAGCCTACTTGATATTTCATCTATGGTCCTCTAAATAATTACTTTATACTTGCGTTAGATGATGGGGGATTCCGTATGGCCCTCCTTCTAACAAGTCTTGGCCCATAGACATTATCACATCATCTGGGATGGAGACTAGAAACCTTTTCAGTACCTTGAGGCTTGCATGCCTTAATGGCAAGTTCTTTTGCCAATAAACACTGGGAATACATCAATGTCCCCTGTTTGTCGGATATTCTAGGTGACTCGACATGCGACACATTTATTCGTACCTAGTAAGATGTACTTGGGCATATTGACTCTCATTGACATTAATGGTGAGTAGTCTCATGTTGGTTAACAACATTCATTAATGGTTGGTAATCTGACAATTTATTTCTATGTTCGACATCAACAAAATTTATTCACATAGATAAGAATTATGCCACGATGCGGATATGAATGAAGACTATATGGTTCCATGCCACTCACAATAGCTTGCAATAGTGTTCTAGTAAATCAAATATTCATCTCCAGAGTTCGGCACCAACAGCTTAGTTCCAACAATAAGATGATACAGATGTACCAATTTCAGATCTCATTCTATGTTCATAGACCCAAGCAGATCATATTATTTTCACTCCAAAGATCCATGATCCAATAGTAGAAGCCAAAAGATTCCAACCATACAAAGATATCTCAGATGCATAGCGAATGATATTCTCAGGTAGGTGAAGGTATGTTGTTTTCCAATCTTTAATCAATATTTCCTTAAATGCTAAAAGACATGTATTTGGAAAATTTCCCATTCACAACTTCCCTTCCCTATTTGCTAAATTTTTCCAAGGATGGAAAACATCTACAGTTTGTTTTTTTTTGGGGGGAGGGGTATTCATCATATGCCATTCATTTATACTAAATTACATCTTTTATAACCTCATATGTTGTGACGAACATGTTTTTCCCAACTGATTATTGTTTCTTTTATAAAGCACCTTCATTGATTTCCAAAAATGCATGATTGATTTGCATATGAAACACATATTCCAAAGCAAATATACCATGAGGAGCATGGATTCCATGCATTTGACATACTTCAAAACACATTATTGAATACGACTAAAAGGATTGAATGGTTAATACACACATTAATGAATCATCATTTTGAATGCATTCATGTGATTGAAATTTCAAGTCTATTCCTTGTTGAAGCAAGAAAAAATGTTGTTACATAAGGAAATACTTTTGGTTGTCACACAAGAACCAACCATAAGCAAGAAATTTTGTTGTCAGCACAAGAACCAACCATAAGCAAGAAAAAAAAAGTGTTGTTACATAAGGAAATACTTTTGGTTGTCACACAAGAACCAACCATAAGAAAGAAAAAAAAAGTGTTGTTACATAAGGAAATACTTTTGGTTGTCACACAAGAATCAACCATAAGCAAGAAAAAGAAGTGTTGTTACATAAGGAAATACTTATGGTTGTCACATAAGAACCAACCACAAAAAACAGCTTCCACTTAGATATGTTTCAACAAAAGAAAGTTCCATCACACAATTTAAGAAATTCAATGCAAGGTTGCATGAGGACATGCAACAACTTTAGTTGGGGGGTATGCTGGGTCGCCAAAGTACCATATTTTTACCAACCTTTCACTTCAATTCCACTTCACTTTCACTTCACTTTTAACCATATTCTATTTTCCCATACCCTTACATTAAACCATTTTCATGATTACATGGGTTTTAGACATATTATTTTCCAATGCATCTATTTTAGTGTTTTTGAGTGAATTTATGATTAAATATTGGAAAAATGACATGTTTACACTTATATATGAAAGTGGGATGAATTTCATGATGTTTATAGGTGTATTTGAAGACTCCAACCAAGTCAAATTTGACCATCAAGCCTCAAATTCGAATTTCCTCTTCAACCCTTTGAAAATTTGATGAAGATTTGGAGATGTACTCAAGTATCTTGGATGGAGATTAATCATGAAAGAAATATTTGTGAGAGGATTTGTAGAGATATCACTTGATAGGTGTGAGCACATGGTTGTAACCAAATGAGACATTTGTGGATCTAGGAGATATTTTTGGATCTAAGTTATCTTAATTTTTTGTATAAATAGGAGTTCCTCCTCCATTTCAAGGGGAAGACTCCTGAAGCATTGTGTCCAAATTATGATGGAATAAGAACCAAGCTTTATTTTCACATCAATTTCCATTCTCTAGTTTAGATTTAGAATTCTTTAGTTTATGTGTTACTTTGTTCTTGGGAGAATTGATCTCACTCCAAATAGATCATAGTAGCATTTGTTTCTTGTTCTAATGCTTTGAATAGGTTTATATGCTTTATTGTTTTTATTAGAATTATTTGATGATTTTGATTGTTGATAGGTTATTTGAAACATTACGAGAAGACCTCCTATAAGGGAGCTATTGTTTTCATTCCTACAACAACTAAGCCTTTTTAAGCCTTTTTAAGTGTATTTATTTTCGATGCATGAGTGTTTACTTGACGATCTTGATTGTTGATAGGTTTTGTGAAACATCATGAGAGGACCTCCTGTAAGGGAGCTAGTGTTTTCTTTCCTACAACAACTAAGTCTTATTAAGTGGAATGAAAGAGTTAGGATTTGATTGAATTTTCTTAGATTAGAGTTAGATGCCTACTCTTGCATATATTTTTTTGGTATCATCACAAGCTTACGAGCATCCCTGGTTGATAATTAAATGAAATCAATTTAAGAAATTGAATTACCCAAAACGCATCAACTCCTATGAGTACCAATGGAGGAACCCCTTGTCCCGGGGAACCTTTCACCTTTCCTTCTTTTGGAAACATTGCTTCTTCGTACATTGCCACATTGAGTCTTCTGGGACTCACCATCGGATTACTGGTTTGATTGTTCCCCACTCCATTGATCTCGACTGTTCCCAGTGATTCGGCTGCACCTAATTCTTCATATGTAAGTACACCATCCACACATCAACCTCATGTCAGTTGGTCGCCTTCTTCACCCATTAAGTCTCCCTCCCTTTCTCCTTCTTCACCTAGTGAAATCTCTAAAGCAAGTAGCCAGGTTGATAAGAAGAAGAAGAAACAAAAAGAGAAGATGAAGAATAACCTAAAAAGGACCAAGCCTCCAATTACATCAGATGTTGGATCCAAGAAACCAACTATTGTTAATAGTACTAGGAGTGTTGATGAGGTCAACAAGATTAAAATGAAGAATCTAAAACCCAAATTCCCTTGCAGTATTTGTAAGGGTGACCACTTTCTGAGGGATTTCCATGGTCTTCCCAAGGTATTAGAAATGTGGTCCTCCACATCATCGGCCTTTGTTAGACATGCTGGGGACGCCCCATGAACTAGTGACGTTAAGTTTGGTAATAAGAAGACAAATTTCAAATTTCCTTGTATGTTATGTGAATGTGATCATTATTCTCACCTTTCTCCTCGTATCGACGAGGCTTCTTCTCTTTTGGAAAAGCTTCAACTTCCAATTGGTTATTGTCATATTTCTCGCAACCCATCATTAGTTGATGGAATGGTCAATCCACTTCCATCCCTGGTCAATCTAGTTGATCAGGTGGTCAATCTAGTTTCATCCTCGGTACACCCACTAACCAAAGTAGTTGATCCAGTTTCATCATCGATCAACCCCACTTTTCATCTAAAAAGTGAAACCCAAGTGACTGATCCAGTCACATCATCGGCCAGTCCCACTCTTCATCTAAAGAGTGCCAACGTGGTCAGTCCCACTCCTCCTCTAATGAGTGCGAATGTGGTTTCTCTAGTCCCTTCATCAGTCAGTCTGGTTGATCATGTCATCAATTTTGTCATGTCCTTAGTTGAACTAGTTGACAATGTGGTTGATCCAATCCCATCTATGGTCGATCTTGCTCTATCATTAGAGAATGAAACCCAAGTAGTCTATCTTTTTCCACCCGTTGATCCCATTCTCCCTTGGATAGTAAAACCCAAGTGTTCGATTTGATACCATTATCAATCGATCCTACTCTCTCGCTAGAGAGTAAACTTGATTATGCCCATGTTTTTCTCATTCATATAGAATCTATCGTGATGGGGGGCATTCCTCCTTCTCCCACGAAACCCCCTCCAAGTAATGAGGCCATCCTTTTTTATTGGGGTGTGCTAACTAGACCATGTCTTCCCTCTCACATTCCTTTCAAGAATACAGTACAGGTTTGTGGTCAGGACGTTCCTCATGAGTTGATAGATGAAAGTTCATCCGTTAGTATTTTTTCCTCTATTGCTTGGAAAGATTTGGGTTATCCTTAGCTTGTGTCGGTTACCTAGACTCTATTCGATTTTAACAGAAGATCCAGTCACCCTTTAGGATTCCTTCCTCAGTTTCTTTTAACTTTCGGAGGTAAAACTGTCTTTATTGATGTTATGGTAGTCTAGGACCCCTTGGATTTCGATTTAATACTTGGGTGAGATTATGTCTATTCCATTAAAGATATTGTGTCCACTCTCTTTCATGTGATATATTTCCCTCACGATGGAAGAATGGTGACTATTGATCAACTTTCGTTCATTGGCCCTCACTTGACCATCAACCCAATGACCTCCCTAAACGGGTCTTATATGGAGTCGGTATCACCCCTGCCATAAGTAAATTATGTGGCATTGTCTCCCATGACTTCAATTTTTGATGACTTATATCTCGTAGTTGACATGGTGATCTCTTCGATAGGGCTATTGGAGCATGATCTCCTTACCCCTGATGCAACCCTCAACATGTGTTCCTTATAGAGCATTGTTCTTCCATCCAGTGAAGATCTCTTGGAAGCCATGACCGAGTTTCGTCCCTTGACATGGTTTCCTTCCAGAGTATTATCATTTTTGAAGCCATGATCAATAAAATTCCATGAGCATAGTTTCTCTTATCTATGGAAAGCTCGTTAAAAAATGAAACAGAGGCTACAAGCATAGTTTTTCTTCTTTGTGGCAACTCGTTAAAAAATGAAACTGAGGCTATGAGCATAGTTTTTCCTTTCTATGGCAAGCTCGTTGAAAAATGAAACAGAAATCTGGGGATTAAACCCAGAGCCTTGAGCATAGTTCTTTTCCTGTGTCAAACTCGTTAAAAAATGAAATAGTCACCTCTCATACCAAGTCGAGTATTTCGTTAGGTCTCGTTTTTTGACCCTTCATTTCATCCACCTGTATCTTTTTTCTCCATCTAGTATAGAAATTGGTGACAACCTCAAAGTAGATGAATTATTTGAACCTTGGGGGGCATGTCTCCAACCATTGATTTATTCCACTAGCTTTTCAATCTGGGGGCAGAGTACCAACCATCCATGGGTATCCCAACCTTTGGAAATTACGTTGGGAATTTACAAGCATCATTTAATTTTGTTTCAAGTTTGTTTCAAAATGAAACCAATACCGAGCTTAGTCTTAGTTCCTTATCACACTCATAAACACATGAGAGTGCAACTGAGTAAACTTTTATCTCTTTTTCGGACACACATGGATACAAGAAAAAGGAACCCCCTGGAGTCATCTTTAAGCTCTTTTCAGACTCTCTAAACATGAAAATATTGTCGAGTGATCTTTCTTCCTTTCCCACTTGTTAAAAGGTTTGAAAGGGCATCTTTCGAGTGATAATTTATCTCTTTTTCGGCCTTACGAGACTAACATTATGAAAAAGGACAACACTGGAGTCCTCTTTAAGTTCTTTTCAGACTCTCTAAACATGAAAAATCACCGATTTTACCTTCTCTGGACTCTTTAAAAAAAAATCATACATTGAACGCCCCATATGCGACTGAACCCTTACTTCTTCAAGTTCATTAAACAAAGGAAGAGGGACTTACCGAAGGTGATTTATATTGAGCATGTGTTATCCTCCTCGAGCTAGTTAAATAAAAAAGAGGTATTCATCTATCTGGATGGGGGGGGGAATTGAAGGAAGCAAGCCAAGCAGTTTTTGAAAAGATCACCAGTCACTCTTATAGTCTCCCTTGAAACTGACACTTTGTCTTTGCATACATTTTAATCTGCCAAACCTCTGCACTGAACCAATCCTCTGAGTTTCTTCACTCCTTTAGGTCAGCTGGAAAAAGTCACAGTATCCACTGCATCATCATGTTTTGGTCCATTTCATGTTTCTGTTGTTGTGCCTCGGTGTTCAAGGGAAGTATCTGCCTCGATATTCATCCATCGCAAATATCTTGTTTCAATACCTGTGTCAGTCCATGTTCATTTGATCTACCAATTTACATATCTGTTTCAATTTTGTGTCACATATGGGGGACACATCAAGTCCCTCCTATGACGAGTCTGTTCCTGTCGACTTCAACACATTATCGAAGAACTAGAATTAGAAACCAATTAGTACCTTAGGACCTACATGAATCAATGGAAGGCCTCCTCGCTTCCGACAGTGGGTTTACATAATTAACCTCTAATCAGATGATTCCATGAATTTTCAACTTCATCTCATGTATTTACATTCATTAGAATGTACTAGGTTACCTTGGGAATCATTGACATCAATGGTGATTTCCCTTGTGCTTGTTAATGATTTACCTCATTGATTGGTAATCAAGAAGTTTCTACCATGTTCGACATCGGGACATCTATTCACATGGTTAGACTCATACCGCATCGGGGTCGGTAAGAATACCCTGGGTTAAGTAATCACTTTGATATGTACTTTACTCAAGTTGTGATGGAGTTTCTATTGAATACTGACACATATATTGTCACATAGATCCACTTTGTATTGGTCTGTGGCTATGTCTTGTCATATTGTAGATCCACTATGTATTTTATGTGGCTACGATCAGTTCATGTCATGGAAGTATAGATCCACATTGTATCTTTGGTGGCTATACTCTTTGTTAATATAATTATGGATCCATAGTGTATCTTATGATGACCATACCTTGCAAGTATTTATCACCCAATCATAGGTATGGCTACCTTGCGTTTGAAACATGTCATAATATGTGTTTGATGGTTGTGTACAACATCTACCAGATTCTTCACGTCCATACCCTTGCTCGAAAAGGTATACAAAGTACTTCAGTCATCCGTTTATGTCTTATAACTGTTCACTTTGGGGGGCAATCTGTTACACATCAAAATTACTCATTTCAATGATGACCTATTGTCGTCATTACAAGTGTCTCATTTTGTCCACAAGTGTTGCAAGTGTTACAGACACCATATAGTCATCTTCCGCATGTCGTGTCTCGAACAAAATCACAAGGAACACTTGAAGACACCCTCAAAGATTGGTTAAATAAGAAGAAATCATTTGATGAAGAGTACAAAGGTTTTTCCATGAAAAAAAACACTTAAAAATGAATTTTGAAGGCCAACGCTCCCCTATCCACTGTCAGGGAGTGCCAACGCTCCTTGACCTTCTTTGGGGGAGTGTTCCAGCACTCTATGCACACTTCTGGGGGAGCTTTTGGATTTTTTTAAGGGAATTTTGGGCAACACTCCCATACCCACTATCAGGTTATGCCAACACTCCCTACCCTTCTTTAGGGGAGCGTTGCAACACTTTGTGCCCCATTTTGGGGGAGCGTTGGGTTGTTTGAGGAAATCTTGGGTTGTTGAGAAAAATCAGTGAAAAACCCCCCTCATCTCTGGAATTGGTTGGATTTGAATCTGAGGTCAAGGATGGATCTTAGGGAAGATCCACAACTGATGGAGAAGGATCCTCATCCTATCCTAAGAATCTCTAAGGTGGTTGGGTATCTCCAATATTATATATGGAGGCCTTCTCATGGTGGAAGAGATGAAGTTTTAGAGATACCTAACTTATGATCTCATCAGAAGTGGTATTAGAGGACATTGAAGGCATCAATCTTATGATCTCATAAGGGATATATTCAGTGAGGCATAGTCATTTTGATTGTCCATCATCTGAGCAAGGGGTTGGAGAAGGAGAGATGGAAGAGGCTGTTGCAACTTCATCAAAGGTCTGTAAGTATTGCTATCGATTTCTCATTAATACATGTGCTTGGCCCATTTCTTTCAAGGTTGTGTATGCCTACATGAACTTGTCTTTGATAGATAGATCTAGTTTTGAATTAATCATGGTAGAATAGAAATTTGTTTTGTCTTTTTTGTTATTGGATTGTAGGACTTGTTGAAGAGCTTGGGGATCAAGGCTCAAATTTAACTGGGCAAGGAAAAACATCATAAAAAGGTACATCTTCTTACATCATAAATCCATTTTTATACAAGGGGTTTTCCTGTAACAATCAACTATACACAAAAATGGAGACATGGGGTATGAACAGAGACCGAATCACACATAGGGAAGAGGAAGGTTTTCGTGAATCCAAAGGGAAACAATGAATGGAGTCACCTCAAATACCTTGCAAAGGAGGAGTAATGGTCGATGGGCACCCACAGTACTATGTCCATGTGAAGACTCATATATGGCGAGCCCGCAGTGGGTGTGGCTTTTTAAGCATCCAATATGATACATACCTCTCGTAAATGTAATATCCAGTCATAAATGTATTGTAGACCGATATGAAACCCACCATTAACATGGCTTCCAAACCTATTCAATGTTGGGACCTGTCATAAGTCAGGTAGGGTTAATGTTATTACGTATAGGTTTAGTTGTGGCACAATTGTAGAACCATATGTGTTATGGTGTATTGATATGTCGATGTATGTGTTGGAATAACCACCCTATAACAATCCTCTTGTAACGATATCACATGTGCGCATAGTGACTATTCAATGTGTTAGGATATGAATTACAGTGTGGTGGAATGTCAAGTTTAACAATACGAATTTAGGAATAGTTCTAATGTGTAATAGTTCATATGACCTTATAAATATATATATAAGGAGGTAATTCTGGTATCTTATCCACAAACATGTCTCTGAATTCACATAGGACAACAAAGTCTTCTAACTTTGGCTTATCTTCTTTTTCTAATAGATTCATCACTTGGATGGCATAAACTTGACATCCCTTCCTCATACATTTATTGAGATGCATCACTAAAACTTTTCTGAATGATACCGGTTTTGGTATACCTTGGGTTGTTCTAGCAGTGCCAAGATTGTCTTTATATCTAAGTATCTTTGTATAACAATCTAGTACTTCTTTGTGTTGCTCTAACCAATCCATACTGATAATCATATCGTAAGATCCTAGTGGTAGAATGTTCAGATTTGTTCTTATATTTTGGCCATCTAGGCTGAACTCAAAATCACAAATAAATTCAACTACTTTCCTTTTAGTACCTATTGCTAGTTGTACAAGCCATGATTTTGTGTGCTTCAGTTTCTTAAGTTTATTTGACTCTACTACATCAGGGGTAATATAACTTAACGTAGCTCCAGGGTCAATTAGAACAGAAATTCAAGTGTTATTGATTTTACCTTCAATTTCTACCACCAAGGACTGGTGGTCAGCTTGTCGACCATATATGGCTTCATTTATCTGATGCAAGCTTCTTCCCACGTCTACCACCATCGAGGCCTCCTGCAGATTATGAACATTGGTTCTATTTGCTGAGATTAAATGTGGACAGTTCCTCCTTAGATGAGGCTCTTTGCATTCCCAACACTTTAATGCCTCACAGAAGTTGTCCCCAAACTTCTTCATTCCCAGGTTTATTGATTTATCACTTCTTTGTGTATTTCGATGATAGGAGTGAAAATCCTTCCTTGGAAAACGTTTTGTTGCATTTTGATAAGGAGCTGGCTGGTATCCCTTCTTCTGCTGGTTCATTCGATCTTTCTTCTTATCCTTCCAAGCTTTGGGAAACTCTACCCATTGTTTATACTAGTCATAACACATTTGTGTTTTCCTGAATACTTCTTAAAGTCATACCATTCCAACTGTTTCTCCTTTAGGCCCTTGGCCAATTTCAGGTCTTGTCACCAAATGCTGGCCTTCCCTTTCAGATTATAGATGGCCATTCTGACCTTCATGTTGCTGGAATAATTATAGATCTGGAAGTATTTTTTCATGTCCAACAAACATGCCTCAACTTCTTCTCCTGTCCTGGATTCTCCATCAAAGGTAGTTGGTTTAATCTTTTTAAATTCTCCTTCAAGGTGGTCTACTTGTTTTCTTTTTCTGTCTGGTTTAGTTTTGTCTTCAACTGAAGTTGTTCCTTCAGACGAACTGTCTCCTTTTTCTATTTCCGGCCAAGATTTATTGGAGGCCCTATTGCTGACCTCTTCGTCATGGTTATAATCCTTTGGGCTTTTCTTGGTGACTATACTGCGTAGTAGGACTTCATTTATCTCTTGCTATTCCTGCTGTGCTTTCTTCAATTTTTCATTGTCAGCTTTAAAAATATGTAGTTCAACAATACGATTCCTCATCGTTCCTAAGAACTCCATGGGTGAGCTTCCATCATTGTTATGTCTTGGATTTCAAGAAGGTCTCTGTTATGGATTTCCTTCCATCCTGATTTCTGCATCGTCCTGAGCTGCCATACTTAGTACAAAACATAAAGGTTTTTTGTTTGTAACCATAAGGTTTATTAGTTTCACATAAATCATAATATATATACTAAGAAACTAATGTGGCTCTGTTCAAGCCCAGTGTTGTAACTTTTTCTCTGATACCATATGTAATATACCTCAATTTTGACATAAAAAAAAAAATCTTCTCCAAAACATTAATCCTAATTAACTTGATAGATTCGTTTTTAGGATAGGATGACCGTTTTTTTCTCTATTATTAAATTTTGATAAGTTTCTTATATTATGGTTAACCATGTTGACATTTTATTCAGCCGACCTATAGGTGTCCAAGTCATGCTAAGTTAATCGTCCATTACTCTAACATTTCCGTAAGTCCTAAATATTCCAAACATTTATACGTATCATACACATAACATACTGAACTTGGCCTATGGAGGACTTAAGATTCATGATCCCAGAATTCTTTCCTACGTGAAATAATTTTTGAACTTATACGTAGAGGATCTCAATAGTATTTAAAAGGGGCAAGGTTCAAAACGATCCACCACAAATGTATATCGAGATACTTACCCTAGTACATAGGATGTAGGCTTAACCTAAGTATTAGCATTATTCTTTAAAGTCCATACATCCAAACTAAGTTCCCAGGTTGGTTAATGATCTGTGGGTCGTTGTTTATAAAATAGATTATAACTATGAGACTCTATCCTAACCCATTAGCTTAACCGAACTAATTGTGTGATGTCTTAACGACATGATGGTTCTCTTCGGACAAGATGCTAACAGGTCTCATCTCAGATGTGGTTCACCATTTCTAGTTGGTTAAGTCAAGAGGGGACCCTCCTTAGTTTTGTGAACCTTTAGTGTGATGTCAAAATCTCGACAGGAGGGAGTTAAAGCTATGGTCCGACCTTTAATGAATTCTTGCGTGAATGCGAAAACCGATGGTTTCACTTGACCCCTTGGCTGATAGGTGTATGCCAACTAATTCTCTTCACATGGGCAAAACCCTCCATCATACTCGCCTCCTTTACTCTATGCATTAAGGCGCTTTAGGTTTATAAGTCATTCCATCGGTATTCTCATAGTATTTTCATTTTCCTGTTCCCACAGACACCTCTTTATTTTCTTTGCGACGGAAGCTTTGAACACGCAGACGTACTCACCAGGTGGAAACAAAGCGTCCCTACCCGTTCACTTTGGTAAGCTCACAAACCTCTGTAACCTTAAAATCTTTGAGAAGAATTCAACTTTACTTACGGTGGGATAAATCCTTTCTTCTTTTGATTATGGCTCTGGTTATGATTCTCCTTTGACAGTTTACTTCTTGTGGCTTGTTAGTTGTCTTACAACCTCGGTTATGAAATCTACTGGGGAAACTTCCCTTTAGTAATGAAATACTCCAAACCCTTTCGGGACCTCTTCGTTGACCTACATTCTAGCATAGTCTATCTAGCGGGTTACGGGGTTGTTCTTCATTGATGGTTTCATCATATCATTCTTTTGTCTTTCAGTTCAACCCTTTCTAAAACTCCTGTTATCTATGTTTTGGACCCCTATAAAATTTCTACCATTGTGTTAATCTCCGAATAAAAATGGCTAGGATAGAACCTTGCCCAGAACATGTCTTCAAAGGTTGATGAAAAGGGTAACTCATTCTAGACAACCCGTTAGTTTGAGAGATACATGAAAGGGCTTTTCTATACTTTCGCTCAGAGGTTATCTCTATGTCCAAAAAGATTCTAAAGAAATCTGTTGGCGATATAACAAACCGAACATATAATCCCTGGCACTTATAGCATCAAGAAAAGTGTGAATACTATTTGTTTGGATTCTCGGGTGTGGTCAGATGTACATATTAAGTTTTATGTTGTAGTTCTGGTTTAACTCAAACCCTAACAGTCTTTCTCTGTTTTGCTTCGAGTGAGTAAGTTTTTTTTTTAGGATTGTATACAATACATCCTAATGATGGGGAGTCCAACCTATTTTTGCGAGGTACCCATCAGATCGGTACTGGGTTCCTTTCCCCATCAAGTTCGAAGTTGGATTAATTCGCTTTGGTGCGAGGGGCAACCTATGCCACGACCAAGTTAAGTATAATTCTGATTTTTATTTATTTCTTTTATATTTTTGGTTCACTATAAACATTCTACCTCGGCATTTTAGTTGTATTCACTTTACTACCCAAAGACAAATGCTAATGACGATTTCTTTTTTCCTTTATAGGATACATGTCTCCGAACCTTCAGAATTTCGGCCATCCTTTCGTGGGAAAAAGATACTCGATTTCCTTAAAACAAACCCTTCGGGATTTAATTGTCCCAGATGCAAAATTCAAAGTTTTTCCTTGGTATGAAATTGTAATGTACCGAGTTTGAAGATCTATTCTTGTTTAGAAAGGAAACGATTATTGTAACAATGTACCATATAGATTATTTATAATTTCATCGACTGTGTAGTTGAGACATACCCTAAATCTGGGCTCTAAATTTTTTCTTGTGTTTAATTATTCAAGATTCAGAACTATTATCTTTGTATGTCGCATGATGAAAGTAGAGAAATACAAAATGATTAAATTCTGACTGTCAAAAGTATTCTGATATCCATATAACTTCTTGAAAGCAAACAATTTCATTGTAATTGAGTAGAGTCTGTTGTTGTTTTATAACATTGTGAATGTTACTTGAGCATATGTAAACTTAAGGATTCCAAAATGCTTTCGTTTCATTTGGGGTTTTCTCACCCTTCATATTACATTCCATAATTTTCTCTGTGTTAAACGGTGTTATTTCCAATTTATTCCAGTGCTTTGACATGTAAATAATTATACCAAATCGACTTAAACATTCTTATGAATACCTATTGAAAATATTTATACTCTGTGTACTGTAAGTTTTCCTGTAGATAATTTTGCAACTCTTTCGATTATAATTCATACATAATTACATCCCAAGTATTTTTGTACCCAGATATCATAAATGTTTAATATGTATGAGAAAGGGATTTCATTTACTTATTGTATTTCTGCATAAGTCGTAGCCTACTGGAAAATAAACATACATCTATATGTATGTATATTTCCGTTATTCAATTTTCGTTTACATTGCACACTTAATTAGTTCATTACTATAAGTACCATTTGGTTGTGGGGATTCACCTACCAATTTAACCCTAATAAAGCAATCAACTAACCCTTCATGACTTAACTAGGCATATTCTCGCAACTAGTAGATTGATGGAATTTAGTATTTACCCAGCAATAAAATGAAACAGAGATAATCACTTTCGATTCAGTCTTTCGTCCATAACATTACTCAATTCATGATTAACAGATGCATTACACCAACCATTTAATGTTTTAAACAGAGGAGGTTAAGAGGACATATCTTAATCAACTCACTGGAAAACTAACGGAACAATCACGCTCCTCCCAACCGTAGAATAGGGAAGCCAAAATCACTTGCCTGATTCACCCCCTAGCCTAACCATGAATCCATGAGGGCGAACTTGGAAAAAAAAAACTCCTCTTCAACAATGTCCTTCAATTCCAGTAGATTCCTCTTACCTCACACTCAAACAATAGTGTTCATAACAACAAGAAACTCCATAGTCTTTTTCTCCAGCATACTTGGCAGCGTCCTGCCTCCTCCCATATGCTATTTATCAATTTTCCTAGGTCTTTTCCCTCCCTTGGGAATTTTCACAGCTTTCTAAATCCCTGATTTTCAAGGGCTTCCAATGGCCAAATCACTGATTTACCACTTGTAACAATTATCCTAGAGGTAGTTCCAACATGTTCCCCACTCATGGAGTCATGGTCAGCTAAATTTAACACGGTTGTTCCATTTGTCCTTCTGCAATCAATATAAAATACTATGTTTTCATACAAATGTCATAGTCAAATAGTTAGTTGGGTCAAATCAGGTCTCTGCCCAACAGTCATAATAATTAATTACAATTATCAAATCTGAAATTCAGAATTGCCATAAATGGCAAAAATTTTCCAAATTCGAATTTACTAAAAACAGAATAAATTTCCAACAAATTTAAATTTCAAAAATAATTTATTTATGGGGATGTCACAATGTATAACAGTCCACATTTATATTTACATATTTGTTTATGTCTATAATCATAGAAAACAATGATTCAATATTCTACAAACACATGGTAAAGTAGTTGTTACATTCAATGAATCTCGTTCAAAATGGTTTCAAATAATCTTGTATATCCAATTGAATTAGTTACAAACAACCTGTGTGTCTATTTGTGTTGGAAATGTTTAACATGTAGCATATGGTTGTCATTGATGGAAATTACAACAATGAATATGGCATGAATACAGGAAGAATGTAACAGACGGGCACCAGAAGTATTTTGGGAAGAAGTTGCAGAGCAACCTCGATAAGATCAGAAGAGATAGTGCAGAGGATGTTTGGTATGTTTTACAGGCAGCGTAAGCTTGTCATTGATGGCAAGTACAACAGTAATGATGGCTTGAGTACAACACCGATGATCAACAGGCAAATAGAAGATTAGTCCAGGAAGATTGAATGATCGAAGGCAATGCTGGCAAGTACAATAGTGATGATGGCAAGTACAACAGTAATGATCGCTTGAGTACAACACCGATGATCAACAGGAAATAAGAAGATAAGTCTAGGAAGATCGAATGATCTAAGGCAACACAACATTGACAAAATGATCGAAGGCCCGAGAAGCATTTCTGATCGTTGGATCCCATCCAAAATTCCCGACAGCATGAGGGTTGTCAGATCTGAATAAAGACAAGAAGAGCATACTAAAGAGGAGGATAGATCTCATGCGTCAGATCTGAGCACAGTGTCTGACCACCGTTGGATCAAGGAAAACCTGCACGATCTTTAAAAGTACAAGGAGTAGAGGGCTCACAAATCCCAAAATTAGGAGGACCGTCCATCTCAGGGGGTTATGTGGACCATTGATCCAACTCTCTGTCGAAGTTTCGGGGATTGAGAGTTGGAGATGTCAAAGAATATTGACATCAAGAATCCCAAAATCTCAATGTGTGAA
>SNQJ01S0017155.1:15707-63349 GCA_010110895.2 Picea sitchensis
GCATCCCATTTGGAGGCATCATCTTTTTGAGTCTTAAGTGCTTTAGTGATTGCCATTGAAAAGCAGTCCAATTCTTATCGAGGCATGCTTGGCTTTATGGAGTGATCTCAATACTTTGAATATCTTTCCCCACATTTCAAGCATTTGGTTAATCTAGTATATTTGTATCTTGTTGTAACTTCTCTTATACATTGTTGTAAGTAATTGTACATCTTTGTTGTGGATTAATTGTAACTTTTGTAATACTTGTAATATTTTGTAATTCAACCCCCTTGAACATAGTTGACCCCCTTGCCCAATCTCTAGGCACTAGTCTTAGTTGACTTAGGAAAAAGGCTTTGCTTGACATTTTATTAATCTTGCACTTTGCATTTGCTGCCTTAGCATCATAGGTTAGTTTCCCCCTAAACCTTTAACAAATTAAAACCAACTCCTAGAACATAAACGTTAAATCACATCTAGTAACTAGGGTCTACCCCCCTTGGCTTCCCTAGGAGTAAGCCTAGAAGGAAGAGGTTCCAATCAAGGTGACAGTGTGGACTGTGAACCTAGGCATTGTGCCTCCAAGGACACACTAAGTGAGTTGGACTTTGCTCACATTTGCAAGTGTGTATTAGGACGGCAATAGAAGGATTTAAAAGAGTTTGTCCAAGTGGGGGCAAGGATGATCAAATAGCCAGTCCAATATATCGATTTTCCCAACACTTGCTTTTGATTCCAATTCCCGAACCCTAAGCTCTATGCTTGACTACTAATAACCAAGCCAAACCCACCACAGGACCCGGCCAACCAAGCTCATAAAGCTCAAGCTCAATTGGCTAATCGAGCAAACAATGACTCCAATGATGGTCCCATTTACATTGTTCACGGGGATCCACAAAGCAATAAGTATGTTGCATCACAAAATGCTCAACCTAGCAAGCTAGTGACCTCTAATGCATTGGATCTAAATAAGCCCACAATCTCAACCACTAGAAAGTAGGGGGTGGACCCCTCCCAAAATACCTCATCTCGAGATGGTAACAACATAGCAGACTCCCCACCTCCGCTTTGGAACTCCATAGAATCATTCGATCTCAAGAAGTGTTGGAGATATATTGGCTAATCTTGACTTGGTGGACATAATGTGTCATTGATGTGAGGTCTTAATGCTCTGTCATAGTAGTGGTTAGAAGGTGGCCTAGTGATCTCTTATTAATATGGTGGTTAGAAGGTGGCCTAGTGATTCGTAATTAATGTGGTATTTAGCCTAGAGCTAATCACTAGTTAAAGAGATCTTGGCCCCCATTGTAATAGACCATGTGACACGCCATGGAATCATGTAGTGAAGCAATCTTTTTAGAGTGGAGTTTTTTACACCATAGGGTTTCTCCACTACAGATCTAGGGTCAACCCCAAAAGAGACTCTATCCTAAAGTCAACGCATCAAAGGATTTAAAAGAGTTTGTCTTGATCCAAGTGGGGGCAAGGATGATCAAATAGCCAGTGCAATATATCGATTTTCCCAACACTTGCTTTTGATTCCAAATCCCGGACCCTAAGCTCTGTGCTTGACTACTAATAACCAAGCCAAACCCATCCCAAGACCTGGCCAACCAAGTTCCTAAAGCTCAAGCTCAATTGGCTAATCGAGCAAACAATGACTCCAATGATGGTCCTGTTTACATTGTTCATGGGGATCCACAAAGCAATAAGTATGTTGCATCACAAAATGCTCAACCTAGCAAGCTAATGACCTCTAATGCATTGGATCTAAATAAGCCCACAATCTCAACCACTAGAAAGTAGGGGGTGGACCCCTCCCAAAATACCTCATCTTGAGATGGTAACAACATAGCACACTCCCCACCCCCCCTTTGGAACTCCATAGAATCCTTGGATCTCAAGGAGTGTTGGAGATATATTGGCTAATCTTGACTTAGTGGACATAATGTGTCATTGATGTGAGGTCTTAATGCTCTGTCATAGTGGTGGTTAGAAGTTGGCCTAGTGATCTCTTATTAATATGGTGGTTAGAAGGTGGCCTAGTGATTCATAATTAATGTGGTATTTAGCCTAGAGCTAATCACTAATTAAAGGGATCTTGGCCCCCATTGTAATACACCATGTGACACGCCATGGAATCATGTAGTGAAGCAATCTTTTTAGAGTGGAGTTTTTTACACCATAGGGTTTCTCCACTATAAATCTGGGGTCAATCTTTATATGATGTTGGGTAATATGTTATCCAACAATTTTCCATTGATTTTAACATGGTATTAGAGCTTGTGTATGGAATAAAACTAATGCCCTGTGATCTTTGGTAAAGCTATGAGAAGCTATGAAGGTTGTGCTGGATTTACTCATTGTGAATCTGTGATGTGCCAAAAAGAGCATGAGTTAGAGACAGAATAATCATTCTTTCATATGAGAGAAAGCATCAAATATCTCTGCTCTAGGGCACTTTGTGTGTGAGCAGTGTGCTCTTGCTTTCTCTTCGCTATACATGCATGGCACATCATCCTAGCATGGGCAGCACTGAACCTATTTTTTGGTGGGTTTCTCTACTATCACAGTTGGGCTCTTCCTTAGCATTCTTTCTTACGGCAAACACCATCAACTCCTCCCTTGGCCATGATCCAGTGTGTGCAGCAACCAGTACTTCTTTCCAGGCTGCAAAACTCATAAGGCATGCAAATCGACCCTCGTCTTTAACACCGCAATAGAATCTCCTACATTTTGGCCTATAGGAAGTGTGGGATAGTGGAACACTATCATGGATTAAATGCATTTTACAAAGGTATACAAAGACTTTCCTGACCAGCAAGAACATCTAATTTTTTGAGGAGTGATCTGTGGCTTTCCAGGAGACCCCTGTTCTTTTTGGTGTTGTTAAGTGTTGCACAAATCTGGGCTTCTTCTCCCAATTTCGCATCTTCTGAGTGTTGGACATGTGTTGCACTCTTTGCAGGTATACTTAGTCTCATCCCAGCTCAAAGGGGGTCCAGGATGATATCATCCCCCTAATTGGGGTGGTGCAAGGGGCCAATGGGCCTCCTGTTGGGGGTTCGGGGATGGAGCTCCCAAAAAAAAATTTTGGGTCCAGATTTGGTCCATTTTGTGCTTTTTGGGCCAATGGTTTTTCGGTGCATTGTAAACTAATTCCGGTTAAGGAATTAGAGTTGTAATCTAATTCAAGTTAACAGATTAAGGTTTTGGATGCTGCGGAATACCTAAATATTGTATTGTGAACGGTGAAGTTATTACAATGACATAGAGAGAGGTGTGGCTCTCAGTTAGGCTGATTTTCTCAGTTAAGGGTTTCCAGGGTATATCTTGTGTCTATTGTGTGAATGTGCAATTGTTATTCTTATGTTTTAGATTCTATTAGTATTGTTTTTCTTGCTTAGGTTTGTCAAACTCTTCATTTGGTATCAAAGCGAGGTTATTAGCTTTAGGGGGATGCCTTTGTTGCTAGGCTTTAGCTCATTCTGTAAAGAGCATGGGTAGCTTAGGTCTGCAATAAACTTGTTCTTGAGTGGGAGCTTTGCACAATGGATCTTGTGTAAAAAAAATGGCGAGCAATTCAAGAATAGAAATAGAGAAGTTTAATGGCCAGAGCTTTGTGTTATGGAAGCTAAAGATGGAAGATTTTCTTGTAAATAGAGAACAATGGGTTGTTATGGATCCAGGTACAAAACCTACTAGTGTGTCGAACGAAGATTGGGAAACACTGGAAATAAAGGCAAGAAGAAAAATTTGACTCTACCTCTTACATTCGGTGTTGTTGAATGTGTCTACAAAAGGCAACACAAAGAAGATGTGGGATAAGTTAGCGAATTTGTATCCGTCAAAATCCCTAGTAAACATGTTGTTTCTTTGAAAGATGTTGTATCATCTTAGGACGGATTATGGCAACTCCGTGAYGGAACATCTAAATTCCTTTAATACTCTAGTAAGTCAACTTGTCTCTATTGATATTAAGGAGGAAGAAGATAAGTCTATTMCCTTGTTTTGTTCTTTGCTAGACTGTTGGGATCTAATTGAGGTAATTAGTAGTAGTACTCAATACATATTAAAGTTTGAGGATGTAGTTGCATCCTTGTTATCAAAGGAAATGGAAGAAAATCCATGGAGGGTGTCGCCAAGGACGTTTTATCGATAAGATGTCATCCCCAAGAGAGAAAAACTAAGTCTTCCGGGGGTAGATCTAAATCTAGAGCTAGATCTAAAACTCCAAGAAAATCTACAAGGAAATGTTGGAAATGCAGTAACATCTGGCATTAGAATAAAGACTGCAGATCTTAGAATGTTGATAAAGGCAAGGCATTCGATGATGCCCCTTCCACAAAAATGAAAACCTCCACAAAAGGAGTTGATGTTTACTTAGCATTTGCAAGTACACATTCAGATCATGATGTATGGTCGATCGACTCGGGTGCCTCATTTCATGACTTCTCACAAGGAGTGGTTTTGTGAATATAAAAAGCACAATGGAAGTGGTGTTTTCCTAGAAGACAACTCGACGACAAAAATCATAAGATGTGGAAGGGTCAAGATGTTGCTCACTATGGAAGGATTAGAACTCTCCCTAGGGTTCTGCACATTCCAAATCTAGCTAGAAACTCGATATCTATAAGACGAGTGATGCAAGTGTGCACACTGTATTTGAAGGAAACATGCAACATGGTTTTCTGTAAATTTAAAGAATTTAAGGCTCTTGTAGAGTACCAAAGAGAGAAGAAAATAAAGATGTTGAGGATAGATAACGGTTAAAATAAAGATGTTGAGGATAGATGTTTAGAGAGGTTAAAATTGTTCCCCACCAAGAACTCCAACTAATGGAATAAGAACCAGAGACAACAGAGTTTGAGTTGGAAGGTGAAGAATCCGATTCAACAGAAGAGGAAGAACCTTAGACTCTAGTCTTGACGAGATTGGTTCGAGAAAGAAGGAATCCAAAAAGGTATACCCCGCTACCCCGATTTTCCTTCTAGTCTCGTTCTATCTATCACCGATGATGATCCTAGAACTATTAGGGAGACAGTGGATTCAAATTATAGTAAACTATAGAAGAAGGCCATGGTTGAAGAAATGGATTCCTTGGATAAAAACGAGACATGGGATCTAATTGAGTTGTTGGTTGGAAGAAAACCTATTGGTAGCAAATGGGTGTTTAAGGAGAAGTTGAATGCAAAAGGTTAAGTAGATAAGATAAGACAAAGATAATTTTATTAATTTCCGACAAATGACCACAAAAGTAGGTAAAAAGCATTGTTGGGTACAATGATGTCATTACAAAGCAGGAGTATCAAAGGGTCTCCTATAAAGGCAAGATGCAGGAAGCAAAATGAAAATAAAATGTCGTAGAGAGTGGGATCTATGTTGGGACATGAAGAACCCTCGGCCTCGAGCGCGGAGACTTGCTCGAACGAGGAGATGTATTGTAGGAGAAGATCTAGGAACGAGAGGAACCAGAGGTGATGGAATGGGCCAATCATGGGATGGACTCATCTCTCCTACCATCCAAGGCTGAGTGCAGAAAACTATGTATAGTGGGATGTCCAGAGAGGCCACTAGTGGGATGCTTGAGTCGTCTTCCGCGTAGCTAACTGCAAGAGTTAGTACCCCGACGGGGCCTAGGGTATCTCATTCGTCTCCTGGGAAGGGATTTGGTATGGTCCTGTTGTTGAGATCTCGTTGGGATAGAGGAAGGTTGCATGGGTCTACACTGATCGGTTTGTCTCTTAGTGCCCCTACCAGAAGGTAGCACTGTGAAGGAGGTGATCCATCGAATAGGATCTAATCTCGTAGGATGCTGAAGAGTATGGGCTCAGAACTTGAGGGCCTCCTGTATGTATAAAGCTAACCAGCGTTGATCAAGATAACTAAAGAAGCTAGTGAGGGTCTAAGCCCCCCTGAATAAGCAATGAAACCTCCCCCTAATATCATAGTAGATGGGGCAGCAGAAGATGAAATGCTCCTCAATCTCGACCTCCTATAGTTGGCATAGCTGACAAATCCTGTCTGGTCAATCGATCTGGTGGTTTGTCTCAACTCGAACTCTATGGGAGCCCACTCGGAATGCCTAGTGGAATCCAAAGAGCGTGCGCCCAGTGGTGGAGTGTATAATGTGGTCAAACGATGAACCCGCCCCTAATCCCCAAGAAGTGCTTTGCGTAATAGGCTATCTTTGGGCGTAACCCACCAGGAGGGTTAACCCAAGCGATCTAGATAAACTACCTGTAAATGTCATCCCTGATGATCTCGTTTAACACATGTCTTGTCGGTAGGAGATGGCCAGGTGCGTTCAATGAATATACGAATGGGGGAAGACAATCTATTTGAATTCCCACTGACTCTTAAAGATCTGAAACCCCCATGAACCAACATCGAGCCCGACCCGATGAGCTAGAGAGGGCAATGGTCTCAGATGAGCAGTATGCCAAGTACAGGTACTGATCTCGCCCCTTCGCTGAGTCCGCAAAGCTCTGGATACGATGCAGAAGAGAGACTAGTCCGAACACTGTCTCAAGTCGAAAGGGGTGAGCTCCAAATTCTACTGGGATGATGTGCTGAGGAACTGTCTGCTTGCATCTAATGATGTGTCGGAGAAGTGTCTGGACTCTCACAACTGAGGCCCAATCAGACTCTAGAAATGAAGGCCCCCAAATCTATGAGCCATAGAGAACTATGGGTCGGATAAGGCAGTCCATGAGGAACATCTTGGATGAGATGTCCTGAAAGTGGTGGCAGAAACACTATCTCTCGAGAAGGTATAAAGATCCGTAGCCCTTGGTGATCCGAGGCTGGAGGGTCAATCACAAACTTAAGAGAGGTCCAAAGAATTGTACTCCCAAGTATGTGTATGTGTTGGTGATCTCAATCTCCTCTCTAAAGAAGAAATGAAGGTCTATGGACTTCTTCGAGCCATTGAAAATCATAACCTTGGTTTTACCCAAGTTGATCATCGATTGTCGAAGGTCGTAGAATAAAGCTAAGGCATTCAACTATCGTTGTAATCCCTCTGGAGACCAGGCTAGGAGGACCACATCATCAACGAAAAGCAACATAGATATCATAACCTGGTGGAAGAGGTACCTGTCATTGTCATGGATATGTTCGTGAAGAAAGGCCTCTAACTCATTAATATAAATCCCGAACAATGTGGGGGACTGGGGACAACCCTATTTAACCTCAATGGTACTCCTGATGAAATATGATACCCATGCACTGTGCGGAGACGACCAAGAACCGACTCATACAGGGGCATGATGGCAGTCAGTAGGGTCGAGTAGATGCCAACGTCTCTAAGCCTCTAAAATAATGCTTCTCGAGACAGAATCGAAATCCTTTCGAAAGTCTACAAAGCAGCAATAGACTTTCGAAGACCAATGCCTTGCCTCCTCAATGATGGCCCAAAGGGTAAAGATGTGATCGATGGTTTGATGAGTGGGTATGAATCCTGCCATCCCCTAGCTTTGAGGTGTCTATGCTCAAACTCACTAGAGAGCTTCATATGGAGAACAGTAGCATAGAGCTTTGAGAATGTATGGCCCACCATGATCGTCCTGTAATTATTGAGATCCGAGTTGGGGCCCGATTTGTGTATCGGGTGAATGATGTGATGTGACCATGTTGAAGGAAAACCTGTACGGACCACATGGTTGAAGATATCATCCAAAGCACGAAGCGCGTGCTTAAAAAACTCTGACTGGAAACCTTCCTCATCTACTACTTTGTTGCTATTCATCGCCCAAATGACCTCTCTGATGTCCCTATCTGAGAATAAGAAGCATGCGTGGGGCGAAGAGGTAACTCGAATCTATGGTTACCCAAGAATATCATGTAGAGTGGATACGTGGGAAAACATGGATCTGAGGTCCAAATCGGATGGAAGAGAGGAGCATCGTGGGAGGATGGTATGCTATAAGTTTTTAGGGGAGTGAGTGAGGGAATTAGATAAGTCATGTCTTCTCTGAGAGACAAAGAGGCATTTCTTACGGTGAAGGAGACGACGATAGAAAGCTTTGAGGTTGGAATAGGAGGGGTGAGCATGGGTAAATGCATGTCGAAGTTGACGATGGAGGGCCTTGCATTCGTCATCATACCATCGGTTCATAGGGCAAGATTTTTTCTTTTGGGAGGTGGACTGGGTGGAGTAAGGATAGGACGTGAGCGCTACATTCCAAATGGTGGATGAGAGGCAGTTATACTTGGTAGATGCAGAATCAAGTAAGGAGACTGGGTCTCAGAGGGGAGCATTCGTCGGAGGTGGGTGGAGAAGGTGTCTGGGTCCCCCTCATCAAATTGAAAGATAATGTAGGGTGGGCCCTGGGGGGTGTGGCGAGAGGTGGGATGTCAGCTCGGAGAGAGAAGGAAAGAAGGGTGGGGGAAACATAAAAGTGATGAATAAAGAGGAGTAAGCTATGGCTAGATAGGATGTAGTCCACCACACTCGCACCCCCTCCATGAGGCCAACACGTGAAAAACGCRAGAATCAGGGAAGCATGGGAGTCCATTCAGGATCAACAACTCTTGAGATTCCCCTAAAGTGTAAAAGGTGTTGACCATAAGTTGTGAGAGGTCTCAATATATCATTGGACATTCGGTGAAGCCCCACTGACTCTRGATCAATCTCCTAGATGCAGAACATGTCATTTGGTCTATCGTGGAGAGGAATCTGGAGTGATCTAGTGCGGGAGTCGAAGTCACCTWKGAAGACCACCTCTCCAACTACCATATATTGGGTGATGTCGACATACAGGTCTATGAAGGGGTCGTCGTCGAGCCCATTATGAATGGCATATGATGAAGATGTTGGAGGGAAGTAACAGATGGAAATGTAAACGTCCCTCGGGAGGAGGGAAGCACTTAAAACCCAAACCCACATAAACCTAGCAAACTCATATGTGGCGACCAAAGAAATCCTACTCCGGAGGGAATCTCTAACAAAGTAAGGAACTCCCCCTGAACCTTTGATGCCACCTAAACTCCTCATCTCATGTCTACATGCTGAGAACTGAAGGTATCCTGTAATCTCTGGGAGAGGTCGAACATGGCTCTCATGTGCCTCGGTAATGAATAGTATGTCCAATGACCCAAGAGCATCATATAGTAGGCCCAACGATGACCAAAAAGACCCATTGCCATTCCAACAGCTGATGGAAATGCATGCGCCTTGTCGTCTCTCCCAACAGGCCCATCATTTGGAAGCCCCAAATCGTTGTACCCACCAAGGTGGGAAAGAGTCCCTGATGACTGGAGGTTCTGAATGACTGCCCATTTACCTGCTTGACGTGTTGTTGTAACTTGCTCCCTGGAGCGTTTGAGCTCCGCAACCTCTGATATGATCTTCATCCATGAAGATCTTGCAAGGAAGAGAAAACAGCTTTCTCTTAGCTCTCATAGCCCGAAGTCGATACATTGCAGACCTGAATCGGAGAAAGACAGTAGAGTCAAATCCCATCCAAGCTCTATCAAGAGTCATGTCCTAGAGGTCCACGTGATCTCTAAGAAATGAGTTTCCAACCACCATGGATCTGAGGAGAGAAGAGGTATAGGGAGCACTCTCACTTTGAGATTTAGTTCCCATGCCTACCTAGTTACTTCCTCCATGAGTTTACTTGTACCACCTCCTCAACTGCTACTAGAGGGGGCGAAGGATTATCCCTGGCTCTAACGATCTATGCCCATGAGTTTGTGTTTTTGTTTCATGTTTGAAGGCGATCTGTTGAGATCTAATCTCCTCTTGTTTGTTTTTAAGATCAATAATCTTTGCGTGTAAGGTGTCGCCAAGGGGGTGGTGCAGGGAGTCTTGTTCCTTGCTATCATTTAGCTACCTCTTTAATGAAATGTTCTCCTCAAATTTTGCGACCCTGTGGGTGAGTTCCCTGACCTCTGTCCGTAATGCCAGGTTTGGTGATTCCAGATGCTCTAGTCTCATAATTAGACAAGGTATCAGAACTTTCAAACTGAGAGGGAGGCCAATTTCAAGTTATATAGCAATGTACAGCAGCAAATATATTAAATTTGATTTGCAGTAGTGGGTATTTAAAGGACCAAACACAAATTCACAACAGTTTGTGCAACAAATCTGTTAAAACTTAAATCTGCAAGGAGATCTTTGCAAATCTATAAACCAGCAGATTTGAAACCCCGGTATTAAGCATTTTGTGGGTGCTTGAAGGACTAAGCACAAATTCTTCAGTTTACTATGCCTGAAGGACAAGGCACATTCTTTCTGACAGTTCAGATCTGAAAAATGGCAGTAGCCAGTCTCAGGTTGGATGAAGCACTAGAGTTATTCAATAGTATGGCAGAGAAGGACTCATGGATCCATGTGGAGCTTAGTGATGATGGCAAGTATGCAATGAAGGGTGAGGGAATTATTTTGTTCCAGCTTGACTCAAGTGGTTCGTTGGTAGCCCAAGATGTGTTATATGTACCAGGACTCTGAAGAAGAATTTGCTCTCAGTCTCAGTTATGGAGGACAGGGGTTTTGTCGTCATGTTCAAGAAAGGGCAAGTACTCATATATCCAAAGGGAGCTAGCCCTAACACAGCAATGAGCATTGGGGTTAGAGAGGGCAATTTATACAGGTTGCAGGGCAAGCATGTTCATGCCTTGGTACATGACAGTGACAACCTATGTGAGTTATGGCACAGGATGATGGGACACCTGCACTACAAGTCGTTATTGATTTTGAGGGAGATTGTCACTGGTCTCCTAGATTTCAGAATTGAGCAACAAGGCATATGCAGAGGGTGTGCACTTGGCAAGAATGCCAAGGCTGCTTTTCCAAGCAGCGAGAGTAGGTCTAAGGGGATATTGGATCTTATACATTCAGATGTCTGTGGACCGAGGTCAATGGTAGAGGACAAGGAGTAGGAGACTCTGAAGGGAATACAAATTTCAGAGACTTCCAGTTCAAGGAGTTGTTGACCCCAAAATCTCACCTTTGAGATTTGTATGGTCAAAGGGCCAGTCTCTCCTTTCAAGTTGGCATTCGGAGGTTCTTCTTGATAGCACAGGACCATCATTCAGAGGTCTTCCAGGCACAGTGATTCTTGTTTTGTTCAGTTAGAGGATGGTTTCTTACAGGGGTTGAGTTCAGAGCTTGTTTCAGTGGTTTCTAAGTTATTACAGGATGAGATTTCAGTGCCAGGTTTGAGTATGAGAGACTTGCAACATTATGAGACACTTATTCTGTTTCCAATGAGTATAAACTTGATGGTATTTGGACAACCTGCTTTTTGGATGATGAGGTGGCATAGGTGGATGACATGGCAAGGTGAGGTGGAAACCCATGTGGGGCCCACACGCCTAAATCTGGGTCCTTTTTCCTCCTAAAACTGGGCCCAATAAGGCGCCCAACACTTGCTAAGTGAAAACTGGATAAAATAAAGAAGTTTCCCAAAGTCATAAAGCATTCTAAAGCAAGTCAAAAAGTCAAATTGGGTGAGTTGTCTCCTTTCTGTTTTAGCTTTAGCTTTCTGCTTTAGCTTTTAGCCTTTAACTTTTAACTTTTTCCTTTCCCATCTTTCCACTTTTCCTGCTTTAGCTTTCCACTTTTTCCCTTTCCCAGCTTTCCACTTTTCCTACTTTAGCTTTAGCCTTCCACTTTTTCCTTTTCTCCCTTTTTTCTTCCATTCTATCACTCATGCGCCCTATTTCTCTCCATGAGGTGCGCCCCTCTTACCTTTTTGGCCACAACTTCTCCATACCTAACTAGTTTTGACCCATTCGGCCTCCATTCTCCTCCAGATAACCCCCAGATTTGGCCAGATTGCTTGGGAAAGGTGCACAGTTTATAGTTTGATCACTCTATTGCAGGAGCATTACTACTCTCTCATTCTATTCTAGCTTTAGATTCTCAGATTCTTGGAGATCATTGTAACAGTTCATGGCTTTTCCCTGTGATGGAGCCATTCCTCTGATTTGACATGAATAAAGAGTCTTATATGTTGATTTTGGCCTAGATTCTTGTTGTTGCATTGGATTTCTAACAAATTGCAGGTTTCTTGAAGCTCATCCTTCACTGGGGGTCGATTTGGCACCATTGGAGTGTTCTTTTCTTGTTGATTTCTTTCTTTTTTCATTCTATTGGTTCGCTCTGCTTAGGGTTTTCCACTAAAATTTATCTAAAATTAATTTTTATGCAAGTTTTGGGTGAGGTTATCTAACCCTCATTCCAAAACCATTTTGTGCTTGTTGATTTGTGTTTTTGCAGGTCATATTTTATCCATCAAGCAGCACGCCCTAGGGTAAGCCTCCCTATGGTTGGCATGCACCAGCCCAAAATGAGAGGGGTGTTATCATTCGTGACCTTAGGATCCACCCCTGAATTAAGCCTAGTTTGATTCCCTCAACCTACAATCGATCGAAAGCCTAGAGTGTCAAATTTAGCCTTAACAAGACCTCATTTAACACTACAACAAAATCGTGGTTCACAAGATTAGGATTGTGTTTCATAATCTTGAAATGTTGTGTTTATAGGAAGTGAAAACTATAGAGTTTATGTTAAGAATGCTTTGAGCTATATATGGCCAGATGCATCCTTATTAACATTTGTACATGAAGAGGGTAAGGGAAGGAATTGGGATCCCAACCCTTGTGTCATCTCAACTTGCTTCTTTTGTCATGGAATGGGGCTAATCACATTTAAAGGCTAGTGTGGATTATGTTAAATCTAGAGGAACGCGTGTTGGGCCTAGCCAATGTCTATGCCTCTAATGAAATTGAAGAGAGAGTCCATTCCGAAGATGGATGCTGGATGAACTCCCCAAAGCTCATTGGCGTGGCTGTGTGGAATCAAGATCTCAACATGGTGGATGCTCAAGGAGACAAACAAGGCATGCTGCTTGTCAAAATGCCTTATTGCAAGATAACACCATGCAATGTTCTAAAGGCCAGAGATTGGGTTGTATGACCATAACAAATTCAAAAGAAAGGAATCATCTAAGTTATGGTTCACTTGGCCCAATTTTCAAAGGGGCAACAAAGGAATCCTTAAGAGGCTTAACAAAGCCATGGTAACTAAGCATAATACATTATTCCTTAGTTGTAATGGAGCTAGGCCAAATACAAGTCCTAAGAGAGGTCATGCTCTTATATCATAGACCAATATGCTTCTCTATCTCTTGTGGTGTTGCAAAAAAAGTGGATGCCTAGGGATCGCTTTATTATGAATGTCTCACTTGAAAAACCAAAGTTTCCTAAATTCTATCAAAAGAATTTGGAACATTTTATCCAAACCCAAAGGTGAGAATAGTTTGATTGCTTGGTGGGAAGATGGTATTGCTTGTATTACCTCCTTCAAGACAAAGATATCTTGAAGAGGGGGATCTTGTACTCATGTGGGATAAAAGAAAGGAAAAGTCAGGTATGCATAAGAAGATTGATGGTCTTTGGCTTGGTCCTTGTAAAATTGAAAGAAAGGTTGGAGTTAATTCCTACCTAACTAGCCTTGACAGAGAGAAAGTTGCCCTTCCCAGTTAATGGATTGTTTGTCAAGCTTTACTTTGCAACCAACACTTGATTTTGTTAACTATAGCATTAGGTAGGATAGTTGTAGGTCATGTCATGTGCTTCCTTTATGCATCTTGATTGTGCTTTCTTACTTGCTTGTGTGCAATTATTACTTGACTGTATGCATTTATAATTAGTTTCAATTTTTATTTAGTCTTGTCTAAAAAAGAATATGTATATGTATGATGAAATAAATATTTCACCACATATTTCCCACAGTAGGAGGTGTTGGTGTAGTGTTGTTTATTTCTCATTCTCATTCATATCATCGGAAATATGCGCTTAGAAGGGAATCCAATAACAAAGTAGAATTCGCTGCACTTTGGGTTTTATTAAATGTTGCTAATCGCCTAGGTTGTAAAAGGTTGCAAGTCATGGACGATTCCAAGCTAGTCATTGATTGGGCCAATAGAAAAAGCTAAGTGGAAATTCTCAGTCTGGGTCAATAACAAAAGCTATCAGAGATTTACAAAGTTTGTTTGATTGGATTTCGTTTTCCCACATCAGTAAGGAGTTCAATCAGTTGGAAAATGGTTTATCAAAGCAGGCTCTTATCCTTCATGAAGGCACATTGGTTGAACTAGAATTACAAGGAGTCGTCTTCCAATCTAAGTTGGAGGAAGGATATCCATAATTACGAAATTAGAGTAAAAATCAGTTTAAAAATATGGCAGTAGGAGCTAGAAAGAATATTATGTGAGTGGGAGCTGGAAAGAATATGTCTTTTTGACAAATGTAAATAAAGAAGAAGAGACCATTTTTGTCTAGGGCTCAGTCTCAGAATGGCATATGTTTTAGTTAAGGATGACAATATTCCAATTATGTAAAAGTGGTAGAAGGTGATATGAGAATGTTATAGTTAAGGACTATGTAAAGTGGGTAGAAGGCGATATGAGAAGCCAAAAAGCAGGTTTTGATTGGAACTTTAGTCCCAGATTTGTACTAGTTTTGTAACATGTATATTCAATATCGAATATAATGATTTTTCCTGGGGAAAAAAAAAAGAATTTCCTGCGTTTCATTTATATTTTCCATTTACCAAGGGGAGCTAGATGGTACCCCCTCACATCTAGGGGTAAACTAGATAGATAAGATAAGATAATTTTATTAATGTCGGACTAATCACCACAAAAGTAGGTGAAAGGCACTGTTGAGTACAATGATGCCAATACAATGCAAGAGCACCAAAAGGTCTCTTATAAAAGGCGAGATGCAAAAAGTAGAGTGCAATAATGTAGAGTAATAGAAAGTGAGATCTACTCCGAGTCATGAAGAACCCTCGGCCCTGAGTTCAGATACCTACGTTGATGATGGGGTTTATCATAGGAGAAGAAGATCCAAAGACAAGAGGAACCAGAAGAAAGAAAGTAGATGTATCATGGAATGGATCCATCTCTCCTACCATCCGAGGTCAAATGAAGAAAACTGAGTATAGTCGGTTGCCCCAAGGGGGACCTGGTGGGGTACCTGGATCGTCCACTACATTGTTGACTAGTAGAGGTAGTGCACCGACAAGATCTGGGGGATCCCATCCATCTCCTAGAAGGGGATCCGATCTGGCTTTGTCGTTGAAAGTTTGAAACCTCGTGGGATGAGGGAAGGTCTCACGGGTTCGCACCGATATGGAGTTTGAGGTTGCGCTGGTGTCGATCTGTCTCTTAGTGCCACATCATAGACAACGGTTCCACAAATGACAACCATGGTTCTCCATAGACAAGTGACCGATGATGCTTCCACATGTTGCTCAACTCACTCTCATTTGATGACTATGGTGCTTAACATGCAAGAGGTAACTTGTTTCAATAAGTGTTAATGCCTTATGTACATGAAAGTAGTGATCATCGATTGAGTCGAATAATGGATCATGATGCTCTAAAATTGTGCCTTTTGCCTTGTTTCACCTTGGTGGTCATCATCCCCTCCTATATAAGTGTTGTCACTCTTGGGTAGAGTTGTACTATTGGGGGGTTTTATAGGGGTAGCATGTTCATATCCCGATCCATAAATAACATTCTCCATCTTTCTTGATCTTCATTGTCCCCAATTTTGAGTTGGTGGGCATGTGTCACGTATAAGTCCACACTTCATAATCCCATGAGAAGAAGGAGCTTGAATGCTCAAGGTTGATGCACCTATATATTAAAAAAAGGAAAAGAGTAAAATGCTAAAATCGAAATGCAAAGCAAATTAAAAGAAAAGCAATGTCAAAAAAAAAGAAAAAAAAAGAGCAAAGCATGAGCGATGCCCCCTCACTATCAGGCCATCACCCCCAAGTCCTCTGCAATGAATGCATATATAGAAAAGGACTAAATGAAAGTCAAAATCCAAAAAAGGCTAAATGAATAAAGATAAAGGCAAATAGGGGTTTGGAAAGACACAGTGTCAAGGAAAGGGAAACTCATTACATAAGCACTCCCTCATTACAAAGGCGCTAATGTGGATATCTTAAGTAACCTCACATGACTATGCATGTCACTCATGAAGTTAAACCCCACTCCATACCATCTATCATCACACATGCTCCTTGATGGGTTTCTTGGGAAATACTTCTCCTTAGTACCGGCACATGTAACAAGAGCTAATGATAACCCTCCCATAGCTAAACTTGGCAAATTGTATGAATTCTATGGGTTATTGTGAAGTTTGAGGATGATGCTTCATGTGATCTACCTAATGGAATTTACATTTGACATGACACGCTTCTTATGTTGTATTGGACTTGTGTACATGCCCCCAAACTGATGGTCACATTGGGTTACTTGAGCCCCACCCTGGACAATGTACTTTGCATGCATATGACATGGATATGATCCTTGGTCCTTTGGAGGACGTTGAGGAGGTCATCCCACGCTTTACAGAGGACATTGGGCTTTCCTTGAGGACGTCACACTTTTGAGATGATCTAGCACCTTGTGAGAGGACATGACACCTTTTTTAAGGGACATTGCACCTTTTGGAGGTGACTTTTCACTTGGAGGAAGAAACATTGCACCCTTTGGAGGGAACGTTTCACTCTGGAGCCCCTATACATGCATCTTCACACCTTTTTGAGTGAGTCGTCCACCTCAAGAGACCACACATGCCACATGTGTGAGCTTGAGGATGCATTTATGGTGGACGTCTTAGCATTTTGAGCACTTTACTTCATCTTGAGAGCATCATTGGGGGTCTTGTTGACCTATCCACTCTTGTATCATGGATTTTTTATGTATATTGACCTTATCTCTATGGCTTATAAAGAGATAAAGACATTATTATATTTTCTTAGGGCTTAAGCTAGGAAAATATTGGTATTTTAATGAGAAGGATGTTAGATCTCTCATATAAATAGAGAAGCACTTCTCATTTGTATCTCATTGCTAGAACTTGTGGAGAACAATTACTTGTCTACTTTTCTCCTTCTCTATTTGCTATGAATGGATAACTAGAGCGACTTCTTGAGGAGATGTCTTGTGGATTGCTTTTTAACTTTCATGGATGCTCTTGGCTAGAGTTTTATCAATGAAATGATTTCTTGAGTAAGTGGTCTCACTTGATCTTGTTGGATTTGGTTTATGGATGATTTTAAGTGTAGTTGTACTTCTCTGGTGGTGGTGGTGCACTCTCTTGGTGTCCTTGAACAAGTGCCTTCTTCAAAACCTTGGACATACTCACTTTTATTTTGATCACCGTACCTTTTGTCACAATCATATACATATGTTTTGAGGCTGTACTATTGTAGATTTATTTATATCTTTATGTTATTTTCCGCATTATCTAGGAGTTGTGCTTGCACTCCCACATTGTATTCATACTTGTGTCTTCTTCAATCTCATTGACCTACTTTTGTGGTCATTTGTTAGACATTAATAAAATTATCTTATCTTATCTTATCTTGAACCATCTTGAAGTTTGCAAGGCACTAGATGGATCTGCTAGGGTTTGTAGTGGACAACCCTAGATATCACCCGAGATCTACTTACATTCTTTCAGAGGATTCCTTAGTTGATCCATATGAAAAGGAGTAATTGGATATTGACAGGCTCTAAGCAAAGTAACATGGGATTTTGGACATTGCATAGTGTAATACTATATGGGATTTCATATATAAATGAGATTTTTATTGATTTTGACTATATTTATCATTTTAATTTTTCCTAATAATTTGTTATTTGAAAAATATATCTAATTAGATATATTTTTCAAATAACAAATTATTAGGAATATATATATATAATTAGATATATATATATATTATTTGTTCTTTCCCCATTTCCTAATATTTTTGGGGGGAGGGCATGCTTCCAGTGCCATCCCCATTTTGCAGACTCTATCTGTTTCCAAGTTCCATGCAACCAAGATTCACAAATTCCACATTTCATGCAACTACCAAAACTTGACAGCTACAACCTAGGGCTTTGAGAATTAAAAAATTAGTTTGACGTTTTGAAGCCTTCAAGCAACTAGCAACTCTTGGAATCCAAATTGTAGAATTTTCTACTTTTTTCCACTTCCTCCTTTCAAGATTTCCTACTGCTGTTTTAAATATAAAATGAGATAAATTGATAAACATTGTTGATACTATTGATCAATACCCCTATTTACATTTTTTGTGATTGTTTCACAGCAAAGAATCTATTTTGATAAGCTACACATATTTTAAAACATTTCCAAATTGATTGTCCACGGCCTTCAGATTGACTTTAGGATTTTTTGAGAATAACCATAAATGGATCTAAAACGCATACCTTTCTGGTTGTTGTCCTCAAGCTGACTCCAAACACCACAGGGGTACACCACTATCACCTACTGAAATTGCAATTCTACAATATAAATGACTGCTAACACACACTTAAGATCAGGTTATTGAAAATAATCCTTTCACAAAAGTCCACAATTTCGGAATCACCATTGATGCCATCATGGTGTCCATCTTCATATCAATATTCAGACAACAGTGGAGTTCAAGGATTTTACAATGTAGCTTGCCTCAAAATATAGATGACTGCTAACACACACTTAAGATCAGGTTATTTAAAATAATCCTTTAACAGAAGTCCACAAGTCCAGAATAATCACTGACACCATTGTGGTGTCCATCTTGATATCAATATTTAAACAACAGTGGAGTTCAAGGATTTTACGATGTAGCTTGCCTCATCT
The DNA here is from genome assembly GCA_010110895.2 of Picea sitchensis. Classification (NCBI taxonomy): domain Eukaryota; kingdom Viridiplantae; phylum Streptophyta; class Pinopsida; order Pinales; family Pinaceae; genus Picea; species Picea sitchensis. The sequence goes on from SNQJ01S0017155.1 coordinate 34,359, forward strand.
GTGATCTTTTGAGGAGCATTCCAATTCCCTTCAGAGTTAGACAGTCTTACCCCCATAGATCGGGAGCCATGTCTCAATCTCTATCCAAAGGTACAAGACTATGGTACAATTTTCAAGTTTTCCCCCAGGGAAGGGAGGGGGAAAGCATACGAGGGTATGCTAGTATGTTCATGCCTATAAGAGAACCTGACGGCAATTATAGCCCTATTTGAGTCAGATGATAGAGGGCAGAGTGCCCCTATTTGAGTTAGATCATCCTGTAGAAATTGGGCTCCAAATAGAAGCCCTAGAATAATTTAAAATCGCATTTGCAAACATGTAGGGACTCAAAGCTACAGAAACTTCCTAAAACTAAAGAAGAAAGCAAGAAGTGGAGGTTGCAACAATCAGTTTTGCACCAAGTAATCATTGCTTTGATGGGCACACCATAAATTTGTATGCACCCGTTTCAATTAAAGATGCAAATGGACAGGGAGAATGGGAAAAAGCAATGTCAAAAGAAAATATGATACGATAAAAAGAAATGGAACTTGGGAGCTTGAAATTGCTTAAAGGCAAAAAATCCACAAGTTGCAAACATGTCTACACAAAGTAGATCGTTTGATTGGCATTCACAAAGCAAGGTAAGTGGCAGAAGGTTTTGCACTGAAAAAGGAATTAATTTGAAGCAACCTTTGTACTTGTCTTAAGATAACTACCATCGGAGTGTTGTTAGCCATGGTGACTCAATTTAAGTGCGTTGTTCATCAGATGGATGTCAAAATGTGCCTTGAATAGAAATAGCAATGGCAGCACAATTTAAGTGATTTGTTCATGAGATGGATGTCAAAATGTGCCTTCTTAAACAGAATTTTGGAAGAGGAAGTGCATATCTAGCAGCCCCAAGGCTTTGTACAAGAGGAAAAGAGCAGATAGTGTATAGAATGAAAAAGGCACTGTATAGAATGAATATAACATCCCCGTTTTCAATCCCCAAACTAGCAATATATATTGTAAATATGATGTATGGCCAGGGGGACAAGCGATGTAATAGAAAGTCTATGGTTGGGATGAACATCCGTCCTCTGCAACAGGTTGTATATTTACTAAGATAAGTGTTATTATTTGTTGTGTTTATTCATGTTAAATGTTAAGATGATTGTTGTGCGTGTTACTCTTCGTTAATTTGCTTATCGTTGCTTGTTGTGAGTAGAATGATGCATTTGAATCTCTATTTATGTGGCCAAATGTTGTTGTATGTGTTTAGTTGTTGTTGTGCAGATTAAATTAATTGCATTTATGTTTTTAATTAGCATGGACAATTGCATGAGTTTGAATGTCATGTTGTGTGTTATTTCTGCATCTAAAATTGGTATCAAAATTTTATTGGGTTGTTTTTAACAATGGCATGACCCAACTTGGGGTTGGGTGCGTTATAGAGTGGTATCACTGTATCAGAGCTTAAGGTTCAACATCGGAACCATATGAGCCAATGGCGTCAAAGAAACGTCGAAGAGAGGATTAATGGCGTCAATCCCTGGGTTGCAGGGTTAAATTTGGCTTGGGAGGTCGGTTTTCGCATTTTAATGGTGACTAAAGAGTTGGAAGATTGACGGCCCAGATCAGTTCGACATTAAGAATCGACGGTCGAGATTCATTCACAAGAACGGGGAAGTTCGGCAAAGTTTGGAGAGTCTCATTAACCGACGGTTGAAATCACTCCAATCTCAAAGATCGGTGATCCAGATCCAACGTAGAGGACGTTTTCGGAATAAGGTTCGCGGGAAGAATCCGCGAAGGAAAAAGCCCAACGGGTTTGCGGGTCGCGGGCTTTGGGAAAAACAAAGTACAAGGTTAAGTTACATTCCACGAGGAAAAGCCCAATAGGCTTGCAGGCTGCAGGTCGCGGGAAAATCTTAATTGCGCGCTTTTGACATTCCGCGGGGAAATGTCCATAAGTAAAAGCTCGATAGGCTTGCGAGCTAAGGATCACGGGAAAATCTTAATTATGTGCTTTTGACATTCCGCGGGAAAAAAACTCGATAGGCTTACAGCTTGGAGGTTTCGGGAAAAACCCATAACAAGCAACTTGACACTCCATGGGGAAAAGGCCGCGAAGATGTTCTCGATAGGCTTGCGGATCGCAGGGTTCAGGAAAAACAAAGCATAAGGTTAAGTTACATTCCACGAAGAAGTTCGGAAGGAAAAACTCGATAGACTTGCGGGCCACGAGTTGCGGAAAAATTTAATTACGTGTTATTTGACATTTTGATGGGAAGAGTCCGCAATGGAGAGCCCGACAAGCTTGCGAGAGGTTTGGTCGATGGAGGAGAACAATGGATGATGAAATGGTCAAATCAACGGATGACTCGTGGACTCAACAAACACGTGCCATGCCATGTCAGTCGAATTGCCAAGGTCAAGAGGGGTCGGATTAATAGACCGTTGCAGCAAAAAATCAATGAATTTCTACGAAATTTTTCAAGATTTTTGAAGATCATCAACTTGCGAAGGCATTTTGAGGGTCTAAGCAGTGTTTTTTAGGTAGTCAAAATCAAGAGATTTGTGTCTACGTTCGATACACACAGTCTCTGCTGCTTAAAATGAAAGAACTCGACAAGAGATTTCCAACAAGATATTCTAAAGCGCAAAACAGAGCTAGGTATAAGGAAGTCGCAACTGAAACAATACAGGGTATAAATTAAGTATCAGTTTGTTTCCAGAGGGCATAACTCTTTGTGGAAAGCTCATGGACCATAGAAGACATCCATGCAACCAGATTTGAAATCTGGGTACCTGAAACTGTATAGGATGGGAGAGAAGACATCTGTAGCAGTAAGGGGTAAAAATGAGAAACATTCTAAACTTCTAAGGACCATAACTATCAGCTCGAAGCTCGAATTTGGGAAAATGAGTAGACAATGGAAAGGTCTTGAGGAGGAGAAGCCATCTAATAACCCAGAATTTTGAATTAAACACTACAATTTCTCTGAAAATAAAAATAAAAAAATTGCAGCAGTAAAAACATAGCTATGAGTGGAAATTGCAACTTGAGAAGATTGTAACTTTTTGCTTAGAACTCGGAATAAGTACAGTCGTTGGAGACTTGTTTCAAAAAGGAATGTGTCTAACTAACCAAAATTTGGATTAATGCATTTGTGTTCTTCATAAATTGAAATGAAAAATGACATGTAACCTAATTAATAAAGTATTTTGCAATGTGCCCAATTCTAATAGCAATTGTTGCCTGCACATTTTTTGCAGAATTAAGAGGTATAGAAAAGCAAACTTTAGTTCCTATATGAGAACTAGAGTTATGGACGATGCCCAAGGGTCTTACAGCCATGAGGAGGAGGTCAGAGGTCTACATGTCAACATGGGAAATGCAAAGACCAAGTCCAATGAGCGTAGGAGTAGAGTTGGTTGAGACTATGAAAATCCTGCAGAAGGAAGTGCAGAGTTAAGATAAAACAACAAAAGGATGATGAGGGCTCATGAAGAAATACTACAGTCTAAATATGTTGCAGAAGCAAGTCAATAAAGATTTTGGCACAAAACCAGCCGCTAGTGCAAGGCAAGTAGAAGCATCCATATCTCATGATAGGAGGGACGATCATGGGGGATCTAGACAATCCAAGAGTATTAGCAGACATCATCATCATCATTCCCCAAGGCACTCGACCAGAAGAGAATATGCACATTCAAGGTTGGGAAGCAGCCCAAGTATGTCTCCTATCAAACATCAAAGGAGGAAACATGGGTCAAATATCTTGCAAGGGGAGCTTATGAAGATCAAGCCACCATCATTTGATGGAGAGAGTAGGAAGGGAGAAAATGCAAAGGCATGGTAACTGGGGATGTGGAAACGTTTTCGGTTGCATGATTACTCATCAAATGTAGAAGCCAAAATTGCAGCCTACCATCTTCAAAAAAAGGCATCTATGTAGTGGGATCAGCTTAAGCAGGTTAAGCACTTTGATGAAAAGAGAATTTCTTGGAAGCAGTTCAAGAAATATTTCAAGCAGCAATATTTGTCAGAGCAATATTATGACAAAAAGATGCAAGAGTTCTTTGAACTCAAACTTGGGAACATGACCATGGATGAATATGAGAGAAAATTCTTGGAACTTCTTAGGTACGTGGGCTTCATCAGGGATGAAAAGGTCAAAATTCAGAGGTTCTTGAGTGGACTACCATCCTTCTACAAGAATAAAATTCAATTTGATGAGCCCGAGAATTTGGAAGAAGCCATAAGAAAGGCTAAATATTTGTATGAACAAAACAGAGGAAGGCCAACTTTCTAAAAGGCCTGGGACGCTAAGAAGAAAGGAAAGACAGATCAGAGAAAGAGAGGATTCAAGCCACCTTTCATCTGGAATAGCTCTCAAGCATATCAGCAAGGGCAATAGGCTCAAGGTGATCAGAAAATGACAAATTCCTTGGGGAAGAGGCCAAGACAACAACCCATAAAGTGTTGGGGATGTGAAGGAGATCACATATATAAATATTGCCCTCACCGGGGAAATAAGATGAGGATTGTGCATAGCATCAAGCAGGAGGAGATAGTAGAAGATGTGGGCAGAAGCATGCAAGGATCTATGCAGTATTGGACAAATGACAAGCAGACAAACAATACCACATAATTGAGGTGGAAGGTAAGATTCATAATCAGCCCATAGTTGTTTTCATTGATTCTAGAGCTAGTCATAGCTATATAGATCCAAATCTAGTTGAAAGGTTTAAATTGAAGAAATGTAAGCATGGAAAGTCTCGGTTAGTTCAACTAGCTACTAGAACCAAGAGAAGGATCAATGAGTTTGTTAAAGATTGCTCAGTAAACATGAATGACAACTCTAAGGCAGATTTGAACATCATACCGCTTGGGTCTTATGACTGTTTGATTGGTATGGATTGGCTAGAAAAGCATCGTGCTTTCTTAGATTGTTATAACAAGGTTTTCACATGTCTTAATGAGGAAGGGAATTCAAGGACAGTGCAAGATATTCCAAGGCCTATATCTGTCCGAGAGATTTCAGCATTGCAGCTGAAAAGAAGTTTCAGAAAAGGGTGCCAAATATATGCAACCCATATGGAAGAGCCAATGAAGGATAAGGAGCCAAGTCTTGAAGATTATCCAGTCTTGAAGGAGTATGAAGATGTGTTTGGGGAGTTGTCAAGATTGCCGCCAAAGAGGGACATTGATTTCTCTATTGATTTAATGTCTGGAGCTTCCCCAATGTACAAAACTCCCTACAGGATGAGCACACCGGAACTAAAAGAATTGCAAATGCAACTAGAAGAGTTGTTGAAGAATGGGTACATATGCCCAAGTGTTTCCCCTTGGGGTTCCCCAATTCATTTTGTCAAGAAAAAAGATGGAACGTTGAGATTGTGTATTGACTTCAGACAGCTAAACAAGGTTGAAGTCAAGAACAAATATCCTTTGCCGAGAATTGATGATCTTTTTGATCAATTGAATGGAGCAAAGATATTTTCTAAGATTGACTTGAGATCAGGATATCATCAAGTAAGGATTAGAGATGAAGATACTAGCAAGACAACCTTTTGGACAAGGTATGGACACCATGAATTTGTGGTGGTGCCTTTTGGGTTGACAAATGCGCCTGCTACATTTATGTGTCTGATGAATGGGGTGTTCAGAGATTTCCTAGATAAGTTTGTCATTATATTCTTGGATGATATTCTTATCTATTCCAAGATAGACGAGGAACATAAGAAACAATTGAGGATGGTGCTACAAGTATTGAGAGAGCACCAATTGTATGCCAAATTAAGTAAATGCACTTTTTTCTAAAAGCAAATCCATTATTTGGGTGACATTGTTTTAGAAGATGGCATAGCAGTGGATCCGAAAAAGATTGAAGCAATCAAAAGTTGGCCAGCACCAACAAACATTTCAAAGGTTAGATCATTTATGGGTCTAATTAGTTACTACAGGAGATTCATTGCGAGATTCTCCAAGATTGCACACCCAATAACCTCCTTGCAAAATAAAGGAGTAAAATTTGAATGGAGTACCAAGTGTGGAGAAAATTTCTAGTGCTTAAAGGATTTATTAACCAATGCACCTGTTTTAAAAGTTGTAGACCCAATGAGTATTTTGTTGTGTTCAAAGATGCATGCAAGGAAGGGCTCGGTGGAGTCCTTAAACAAAATGTACATGTAATTTGTTATGAGTCTAGAAAATTGAGAGAGCGTGAAATAAATTATGCCACACATGACTTAGAGATGGCTGCCATAGTACATGCTTTAAAATGTGGAGACACTACCTCGTGGGCAGAAAATTTAAATCGAGGACAGACCATAGTGGTCGAAAATACTTGTTTGAACAACGAACACTAAACGCTAGACAAACTAGATGGCTGGAATTTCTTAGTGAATATGACTTTGACATCGTGGGCATAAAAGGAAAAGAGAACAAAGTGGTTGATACACTCAGCAGAAGGGTGCATGAAATGCATGCCACAACCATTAGTATGTACAGGATAGATTTAAAGGACAGAATTATAGAGGTTGTAACAGCAGACCAACATTACGTGCAAGTTAAAGAAAGCTTACAACAGAATAATGTACAGTAGAAATATAAAGATTACAAGCTAGAAGATGATGGAATCCTCTTGTTCAGGAACAGAGTTTATGTCCCCAATTCTCGGGACTTGAGAAATTCAGTTTTAAAAGAAATGCACAATGTGCGATGTTGGACACCCGAGATACTAGAAAACTATTACAGTTGTTAAAGGCCAATATTTTTAGCCTGGTATGAAGAGAGATGTCACTGATTATTTGGCCAGATGCATGGAATGTAAGAAGGTAAAGGCTGAACACAAACATCCAGCAGGATTACTGAAGGTAAAGGCTGAGCACAAACATCCAGCAGGATTGTTGCAGCCATTACCCATTCCTGAATGAAAATGGGAAGTTGTTACTATTGATTTCATTACCAAATTGACTGGGACAGCAAGGCAACATGATTCCATCATGGTAGTGGTTGACAAGTTTACAAAGGTTGCACATTTAATTCATCTAAAAGTAACTCATAAGACAGCAAATATTGCAGAAGTTTATATGAAATAATTTGCTAGGCTACATGGTGTGCCTCAGGAAATAGTCTCGAATCGAGATCCCGAGTTCACTTCCAATTTTTGGAAGGGGTTGTTTAAAGGATTTGGGACCAATTTGGATTTTAATACGGCATATCACCCAGAGTCAGATGGGCAAACAGAGAGGATCAACCGGATAATCGAAGATATGTGGAAAATGTATGTAATGGAAAAGCCTTCTAGGTGGGAGGACTATATCCATTTAGTTGAGTTTGCCTACAATAATGGGTGTCAAGAATCATTGAAGATGAGTTCGTTTGAAGCCTTTTATAGCAGAAAATGCAACACACCAGTGAGTTGGGATAACCCAGCAAACAAAGCCGTGATTGAGCCAGAATTGTTAAGGGAAATGGAAGAGTAGATAGTAAAGATCAGGCACAATTTGAAAGTTGCACAAGACAGGCAAAAGAGTTATGTCAATAAAAGAAGAACACAGAGAATTCAAAGTGGGAGAGCATGTGTTTTTAAAAGTTAAAGCCAAGAGAAGCTCACTGAAATTAGGAAATTGCCCAAAATTGGCAGCAAGATATTGTGGGTCATTTGAAGTTCCATGTATCTTTATTAAAAAAGTATGTACCTGATCCTAACCATGTGATTGATTGGAATGTGATCTAGCTGGAATACGAAGGGGACTTCCAGGTGGAACCAATGCACATCCTGGACCGGAAAGTCAAAGTGCTCGGGAAAAAAGCCATCAACTTGGTAAAGGTTCAATGGACCTGCTACTATCCTAGAGACACTACATGGGGGCACGCGGAGGCCATGCAGGAAGCATACCTGCATTTTTTTGTAAATTTTGAAGAAAAACGAATGTACATTGGTACATAAGCAAATAAAGACTCCATTTTGGCAGCTAGAGTTCCTAGAGCCACAACTCAAAGACTTCATGTCCGACCAATGCCAGACCCCATCCCTGGGGATGTGCAAGTTAAGGGGAAAAGAGAGTTGAGGGTTGGAATTGTTGCGTGAGTCATTAAGTTGTGGAATTATCAAAGTGTTTTGATGTAACATTTTAATATGATTTATGTTCGAGGGCCAAGCGATATAATATGTAAATAATGTATATTGAATATAATAAATAAAATGTATCGCCAATTGCAGATGGACACGAACGAAGATTTGGGGGCTTAGTATCGACAAGAGAGGGAAGGAGTCCAAGGGGGAGAGTTTACCCATGTCTATTAAACTCAAGCCATCCTTACTTTGAACCTTCTATTTTTCGTTGAGTGTTCTAGAGCCCAATCATTGAATTCATGTAAGAGGGTGGATGTGAGAAATCACATCCCATAGTTATTGAAAGCATGGGAGTTTAGTACAATCAACCTTGGGAAGGATGTGAGTCAAGGAGGCATGAGAGAAAAAAAAAATCGTATGGGGAAGGAGAGCAGTTTTTATAGGATATTTTTGGATAGCGAAAGTGTTTCAAGTGTTGAAGCTTGAAGGCAGCCATAGTGAGCGTGTATGGTAGTTGTTTTGTGAAGATTTTATAAGGTTCTATGGGCTGCCCAACAGGACTATCATTTGACCTCTTGTTGGGCACTAAGTTTAGGAACTTTCAAACTGTTTTCCTCGCTGTTATACAACAGCCTTCTCGCTGTTCAAAACAGCCCACTAAAACTGAACTTTACCCTCTTGAAATCTGCCCACAAAACTTTGGTTTGATGCTCTTTAATGTCTCTTGTTATAAGGATATATTATGGACGGTTTTGTTGTCTAAGTTAGCCTTCAATAACTTGCATTAAACATCAAACACACCTCTAGGATCTTTAACAACCTACCACTGAAAATACTAAGCAAACATGACAAATGAACACATGATGTTTTTGGTCAACATGACCCTGGAAAAACCCCCATGGGGAAAACCAATACGAGAGAGATATATATTGGAGATCTCAAAGCAAATGCTACAGCAAGTAAATACACAAGGAACCTGATACAATCCAAGCTTATCCTCAAGCTTGTAATGGAGTTCCTCGAAACTTGTGCCTGCTAGCCCTTGAAGAATGCACCCTTTGCCTTGGGTGCACCCTCTTCACCTTGCTATGCTTTTCCTTTGCCTTTTCCTTGCTTTTTCCAACTTGTAGAATGCTCACAATGAGTAGTAGCTCCCTCTTCCCTTTGCTTGTGCGCACTTAGCCTCAAGTGCACCCCTCCTCACAAAGCTTGTGCTCCTACTCCTCTCTTGTGCACCTCTTCCAAGAAATGCACCCTTGCTTGACCTCTTACGCCTCCTATCACATGAGTGCACCCTCCTCTCAAGCAACCTCCTCCAAGATAGCTTGTGCACTTAGCTTCTCACTAAATGCGCCCTCAAGCTCTTGCACCCTCCTCCATTGAACTAGTGCACCTCCCTCCTAGAAGCTTGTGCCCTTCTTCTCCAAGTGTGCCTCTCTTCTCCAAACCCTCACTTTCTCTCCTCCTCCTCACTCAACTCTCTCAAGTGAAGAATGAATCTCATCCTTACCCATTTGCCTCCTTTAGCCTTCCTTCGGACAAACCTAGAAGATCAATGGACTAGATTAGATCTAGCCAAGTCGAATCAATGGGTGAGATTACTTCCCATAAATCTTAGAAACCCACTTTACTCAAGTTTCCACAGTTTGTTTTATGTCTATTAATTCACCCACTTTACTCAAGTTTCCACAGTTTGTTTTATGTCTATTAATTCACCCACTTTGTGAATTAATTGTCACTTTATGACTTAAGTGACAAATTTCCCTTTATGACTTAAGTGACTAAGTCAAAGTGAAATTAGATCATAAATTAAAGGTACAAAGGTAATATTTTCCCCCTTTGTGTTTAGAGACTCACAAACACAAGGGGACCACTTTCCTTGGTACTCAAATCTCAACACTCCGTCTTACCGAGAAAAGTTTTACTCACCCTGCAAACTTGTCTCTGAAGTGGACATCCATGCCTCTTGGCAAGGCCTCGATGAGTAGACCTGCAACCTGCTCATCAAAAGTGGCCTCTGACTCTGGTCTGCTCATCACCATATCCAAGTGGGACTCAAACCTCTCTAGCGCCCTGCTCTCGCTCATCAATCTCTGATGCTCTAAAGCACCTGCACCAACTATCTTTCTACTCGACAACCGTGACTCTAAAACTATCCTCGGTGAACCAATCACCCCTGAACATGGTGTACTCGACACCTAAAGTTGTATCCCCTACGAAGCATCACTCTGCAACGGTGGGACCTCCTCAACATTGTCTCTCAACTCGAGAGATCTCCTAAAAGCTCTACTATCCTCAGATCTGACAAATCTCCTCACCACCACTCTGCTCAGTGCTAGAATGTAGATCTGATAGGCCTTTGCGACCTCTGAGTAACCAACTAGAATCCCTCTTTGTGTTGTGGGATCTAGCTCTTTCCTCTTCTCTAAGGGGACATGAGAGAAAGTCAAGCACCCAAAGATGCGTAGGTGCTCAGCATCAGGCCTCATCCCAGTGAAGGCCTCCTCAAGAGTCTTCCTCCCAAAAGATCTATGGGGACTCCTGAACTGCAGATATACTGCATTACTACAAGCATCTGCCCACAAGTAGACTAGCAGTGCTTGATCATGCAGCATCAACCTCGTTGCACCTAGTACCCCAGCTGATCTACTGTCACTACTGGGAAAAACAGACTCAGTGTACTCCCCAAGAGTACACTCTCTGCACACCTCTTGGTGCTCAATGTTGAATTATGGCATACCAGTCACAATCTCTCTCAGCAATCTCAAAGCTATCCTCTAATGCAGATGAGCTATCCTCCAATACCATAGCTTGCACAACTGATTGTTGTTGTTGTTGCTACTCATCAAGGCACACAATGGCTGGAAAAGCAATCTGTACGGGTTCCCCTCTCTCGTCCCAATCACCCTGCCATGAGTGATACTAGACTCCTTAGGGTGTATGATGACCTCTGTCCCTCTGAAGGACACCTCAAGACCCCTATCATGTAGGGAGGAAACTGAAACAAGATTCTTCTTCAACCCAGGGACAAATAACACATCCTTGAACACTAAGGGTGGCATACACTCCCTCTGAAATGATATTGTGCCACGCCCGGTCGCCTTGACAACGGTGTAGTCTCCAAGCACTATCTCCAACTTGATCTCTGGATCTCTGAGATCAGTAAAGTGCTCCCTAACACTTGACATGTGACTCGATGCTCCATTGTCAATGTACCAGTCCCTGGATGGCATCTCAAATGTCGAACAACAACCTATCAAGGAGCACTCCCTCTCAAACTGAATCTGGAACTCCTCGTCCTCTGTTGTCGTTGCAGTACCATCCTGCTTCTTCTTCTTCTTCTTCTTGGGACACTGTCCAGCATAGTTCCCCAACTGGTTACAAGCAAAGCATCACACTTTCCTCATATCCCTCTGTTGTTGCTCACCCTGTCCTCTCAATTGTTGTTGCTTGGCCCCAACTTTGGGCCCCTTCTCGGTCTTCTTCTTGCCCTTAGCCACAAGAGCAAGATCAACCTCATCCCCATCCTCACCCTGTTGTTGACTAGTAGATCCAGAACCATGCCTCGTCTCCTCCTGCACAAAGTCATCCCAGAGCCTCTCCCAACTGGGCATATTCTCCCTAGCCACGATGCCATGTACGAAACTCTCCCACAGTTTGGAAAAGCCATTCAAGGTTGTCCGCACCAACTCGGAGAGATCTACTATATCGCTAGCTGCACCCAACTCATCAAGAATCCGAGTCAATCTCGAGAGGTATGAGGTAACTGTATATGTTTTCCCCATCTTGGTGCCCCTTAGGTTCTCCTAAAGCACCATCTTGTGGTTCTGGTTAGGACTTTGATAAAGACTACACAAAGACTGCCACATCTGAAATGCGAAGTCCTTACCAGTAATGTGAGGAATCACATGGTCTTTCACCGCATCAAGGATTGTTCTCTTAGCTCTCTTGTTCTATTTTTGAAACTCAATGAAGAGAACCACATCTGTAGGAGGTACAACAAGATTCTCCACAATCTCCCATAACTCTCCCTCGTTCAGAATCATCACTATCCTTGCCTTCCATGGAGACCAATTGCTTGCCTCGGCAAGCCTATTCTCCACCCTCAAACCTGCCACCGCCAAGGCTGCCACCTGATGCTAAAACTGATACACTCCAACCAAGTAAAACTGAGCAAATCTGAACAACAGAAAATAGCCTCCAACACACCAATCACAAGTGTGAAAATGAGTCTGCCAAATTGAGTATAAATCTGCCACCTGTTTGCTTCGCAAATCAGACACTTTGTTGCCCTTAAGCTCTAATACCATGAAGATTTTTTGAGGTTCTATGCGCTGCCCAACAGGCCTATCATTTGACCTCTTGTTGGGCACTAAGTTTAAGAACTTTCAAACTGTTTATCTCGCTGATTTAGGACAGCCTTTTCGCTGTTCAAAACAGCCCACTAAATTTGAACTTTACCCTCTTGAAATCTGTCCACAAAACTTTGGTTTGATGCTCTTTAATGCCTCTTGTTATAAGGATATATTATGGACGGTTTTGTTGTCTAAGTTAGCCTTCAATAATTTGCATTAAACATCAAACACACCTCTAGGATCTTTAACAACCTACCACTGAAAATACTAAGCAAACATGACAAATGAACACATGATGTTTTTGGTCAACGTGACCCTGGAAAAACCCCCATGGGAAAACCAGTAAGAGAGATAGATATTTATTGGAGATCTCAAAGCAAATACTACAACAAGTAAATACACAAGGAACCTGATACAATCCAAGCTTATCCTCAAGCTTGTAATGGAGTTTCTCAAAACTTGTGCATGCTAGCCCTTGACGAATGTGCCCTTTGCCTTAGGTGCGCACTCTTCACTCTTCACTTTTGCCCGCTTGTAGAATGCTCACAATGAGTAGTAGCTCCCTCTTCCCTTTGTTTGTGCGCACTTAGCCTCAAGTGCGCCCCTCCTCACAAAGCTTGCACTCCTACTCTCTTATGCGCCTCTTCCAAGAAATGCACCCTTGCTTGACCTCTTGCGCCTCCTATCACATGAGTGAGCCCTCCTCTCAAGCAACCTCCTTCAAGATAGCTTATGCACTTATATTCTCACTAAATGCGCCCTCCTCCATGAGTCTCTCATCAACTAGTGCACCTCCTTCCTTGAAGCTTGCACCCTTCTTCTCCAAGTGTGCCTCTCTTCTCCAAACCCTCACACTTGCGCCCTTCTTCTCCAAGTGTACCTCTCTTCTCCAAACCCTCACTTGCTCTCCTCCTCCTCACTCAACTCTCTCAAGTGAAGAATGAATCTCATCCTAATCCATTTGCCTCCTTTAGCCTTCCTTAGGCCAAACCTAGAAGATCAATGGACTTGATTAGATCTAGCCAAGTCTAATCAATGGGTGAGATTACTTCCCATAAATCTCACTTAGAAACCCACTTTACTCAAGTTTCCACAGTTTGTTTTATGTCTATTAATTCACCCACTTTGTGAATTAATTGTCACTTTATGACTTAAGTGACAAATTTCCCTTTATGACTTAAGTGACTAAGTCAAAGTGAAATTAGATCATAAAGTAAAGGTACAAAGGTAATATTTTCCCCCTTTGTGTTTAGAGACTCACAAACACAAGGGGACCACTTTCCTTGGTACTCAAATCTCAACATTTTGGAGCTGTAATTTCATGGGAAGAGAGGTTGTGGGCCTGGGAGTAATTTTGTGTTCAAGAAGTTGTCAAGGGAGCAAGTATTTTTCTATTGTGTGAATTCCTATTGTAGTTGTAGATTCCTAGAGTCCCAGCAGAGAGATTCATGTCCAACATGTGTTGGAGCCCTGGAGGGGAGTGGGAAGGCCCTAACGACTATGAGCAGTGAAGGGGGATTTCATACCTGGGTTGTGCAAGTGGTGGGGAAGAGAGCTGGTGGACTGGAATTAGTTGTGGGAATTGATTGTTGAGAGGGGGGAATTATCCAGCCTTAGGGACCATTGTCTCTTATGGATTCATAGCCCTAGCTCGAGGGTGAATTGTTATTGAAAACTAGAACAACAAGTCTTTGATTGGGAGGAATGTTCGTCCCCTGCAGCGAGTTGCATATTTACTAAGATAAGTGTTATTATTTGCCATGTTTTTCATGTTAAATTCTGAGATAATTGTTATGCGTGTTACTCTAAGTTAATTTGCTTATTGTTCCTTGTTGTGAGTAGAATGATGCATTCGAATCTCTATTTATGTGGACGAATGTTGATGTATGTGTTTAGTTGTTGTTTTTGTGCACATTTAAGTAATTGCATTTACGTTTTTAATTAGCATGGACAATTGCATGAGCTTGAATGTCATGTTGTGTGTTATTTCCGCATCTAAAATTGGTATCAAAATTTTATTGGGTTGTTTTTAGCAATGGTGTGACCCAACTTGGGCCTTGGTGTGTTACAATGAAACAAGCTCCTAAAGCCTGGTATGCACTTCAGAGCAAATAGATTTTAAAAATAGCCCCTCCAAACCAAATCTATATACAAAAATCAAATGTGTAAATGACAACTTCATCGTTGAAATATATATTGATGACCTCAATGTTACATGTATGACACACAGATGATTGAGGAGCTAAATTGTGTGTTGCATAAAGACTTTGAAATGACAAATTTAGCTCCATTATATCTAGGAGACTAAGTAGGCTAGAAGGATGACAACATTTTCCTGTCCCGAACTAAATATGCATAAGAGATATTAACACAAGTGATCCATAACCATCAACACCTAAGGGGTTACTAGCAACTATTGCAAATGTAGCAGTTAGTGGTATATACCACCCTCAATCTAAAAATCTTAGAAAGAGTGGGGGAAAATTTACGAAATGGAGCTGGAAAGGTACCAGCTTCCTCATTCTTCACTTAAATGTGAGAATGTGTGGGGAATTATTTCTCGAAATTAAACCAAAAAAAAAGATAATAAAAAGGTTTAACATGACTATTGTAAAATTAGTAGCAACACCTATTGAAACAAAGATGAAAGTTATCAGCTTGTAAAGACTCAAAGGTAGTCAATGCAATCAGCTTGTGAAGACTCAAAGGTAGTCAATGCAACAATGTACAAGGATTGGGGGTAGAGTGTCCAATCTACCTTACTGCTACCATGCTAGATTTGAGCAATTTTGTTGATATGGTTTCGCAGTTCATGGCATGTCCCAAAGACATTCATTACAAGGCAGAGAAAAGAATACTAAGGTATGTGAAAGAACGATGCACTATGGTCTTGAATATGTGCAAACTGATAACTTCATGTTGATTGGGCACAATCATTCAAACTAGGCAGGTTGCATCAATGAAAGAAACCTACCACAGGTTACTCATTCGGTATGGGCTTGGGTGTTGTTCATAGGATAGTTACCATATATGGATACCAAATTCTAATTCAACTTTCAAAAAACTCAAACCTGTAGTGTACCTAGGGGGGTAATATGGAGTACCTAGGGAGGTATCCAAGGGGAATAAGAATAGATAGATGGTTATGTATAGCTATGTAATGAAGGCCATCATCAATAAATAAGGCCTATGTAGTAGTGTGAATAAGAATAGATAGATGGTTATGTATTGCTATGCAATGAAGGCCATCATTAGTAAATAAGGCATATGTAGTAGTGTGAATGATTTTATTGAGCCTTACCAGTATTCTTTATCGATTTTGTTGAGCCTTACCCATAGGCATATCATGGTTGGTTTCGACTTTTGTGAAGTGTAATAACCCCTATAGGTACAATATGATCTTATACGGTGACAATAATGGTTTTTGTAATGCGGTTCTCAACTGTACCTAAAGAGTTCTGAGTTGGGTTGTGATCCAGTGACCATACTGGGTTATGGCTAGGTCTAATCATTCGTATCGACGGGTGGGCAACCGCAGTCTCTGATCGTCGTAGGATCAGCGACATAAGGAGCGGAGATGGAAAGTGATAAGTCACTTCTCCAGCGTTTCATCTTTCCCTTTAATTCCCTTGATACGAGTGACTAGAGATGGTGTTTTCATTGATCGTATAGCAGTGTAAATTATTGTTACTGTGATGGTTTAAATATATATGCCTCTAGTCTGTGGCTCCTTATGCAGTTTGGATTAGCGCAAGTTAGCCGGTGAGAAGAATCTCTTAGTCTATGGTTTTATATGCTTGATCGATCGATGAAATAACCTTGGATGATGGGCTATGATGTGACCATGATTAGTACAAGTAAACCATAGTACTAAGTATCCCTTCCTTGATTAGTACAAGTGACAATGAAAATGTACCAACAATTCTTTCCTCCTCTATTGTTATTATATTATATTCCGGTCAAAAAAAGAGTAATGATCCGGTGGTTCTTCGCCTAATGGGTTATGAATCGATTAAGAAGATCGTGCTACTATGATGGGTCATTATTTTCATCGAAAATAGAGTATGATATAATATACGATTTTCTAAGGAACCAATGACTATCAATGGTTGGTTTCATCAGTTGGATCATTAGCTCAAATAAGGGTATGAATAAATCCAATCAAACAACTACAATCTCCCTTATAGGTTTTTGGGGTGTCCCCCAGGCCCTGGGTATGCAGTCTATCCTTGGGTTGAGGGGAAAGGGGGCTTCTATCATATCTTCTTGTCGAACGAACCATTCGCCTCGAAAATCCAATTCAGAAAACCAATAACACGACGACTCGTTTATGTTGAAAGTTTATAAATATGTCGCATGCTATTATTTCTTTTTTTGAGATCTCAATTCGTTGTATAATATGATATGGTTTTGATTTTAACATCGACACGATGCATTACAAGTCGTGGTTGTAGTTAATTCCACAATCGAAATCATTGACACTACTACGTATGCCTAATTTACTAAAGATGGCCTTCATTACATAGCAATACATAACCATCTATCTATTCTTATTCCCCTTGGATACCTCCCTAGGTACCCCATATTACCCCCCTAGGTACACTACTACCTACCTTCTAAGAACATTCAAGAGAATGAACCTTCTAGTAAACCTTCTTACAATAGTTGTATTCACACTAACATAGGCCTTATTTACTAATGATGGCCTTCATTACATAGCAATACATAACCATCTATCTATTCTTATTCTCCTTGGGTACCTCCCTAAGTACCCCATATTACCCCCCTAAGTACACTACAAAACCACACATTGCTTTTGTGACAATCAAAGTGTTTTAAGCCAATGCCAAGCATATTCAGATCCATCTTCACAACCTGAGAAAGTGAGTATACAACAAGGTGAGTACAGAACTAAGAAATCGATGTGTTATATTGCAAAATTGGAAATCAGCTAGCAAACATGAAAGTATTAAACAAGAATAAGTTTTGAATGTTCAAGAAGATACTTGGGGTAAAGGAAAACGAAATGGTCATTAGGGGGTATCGTGCGTATGTGCTCTGAACCAAGGTTCCAACTATCATTTTGGGGGATATATCGCCAAGGGTCCATAAAGAAACTTTTTGGAAATATCAGGGAAAATATCAGAACATAATAAATATAGCAAGCATAAACTTGGACCTGAAAACTCATCAAATCTCGGAAAGATCAGCAACCTGAAAAACTATGAAAATCTCAGAAATATCAGCAACCTGAAAAAGTCGGAAAAAAATCAGAAAATTGGGAGTCGTCAGAGATATTTGCAACACTGCTCTGAACTAACTCCAATAACAGTACAGTGTTCTTGTTTCTGGTCAAAGTCATTTAAAGCCTGTGCAGACATGCTAATAGGCAGAGATTCCATATCAAAATACAAAAGGAACTTGTTAAAATGAAGATATTACAGACTGTGGCATATGAATAAAGCATCTGTGATACTTCACCTTCGCCTGCCTTTGACATAACTGCTCGAGAATCTCCAACATTGGCAACATACAGATTGTGACCAACTAGCACAGCCGTTGATGCTGTTGACCCATCATCTCTATAAATACTACTTGAAGCCTTCAAGAACTCAGCATCAGTTTGCTGGTAGATTTCAGCTGAAATTTTAAATATCAGATAAGAATTAGAGTACACAAGGTATTGGTTATGAAGGATCCAATTTGAATATTATAAAATCAATAAGGAAACTCATAGCCAGGAGGCGTTCGAAACCTGCACGCACTTATGGCCAACTTGGTGTCTGTCATAAATTTGGGGTGCCTTATCAAGTTATCAAAAAGATATTGCTTCAAATACTGAGCAGCACGAGATCCACCATGGCCTAGGAGAAACAAGCCAGCAAAAAAGCTCAGAACTAGAACAGAAAGGCAAAATTGGTCTTTATCTCAAGTTCGATATTTGCATCACCATTGTTCATTTAAAAACATAAGAGTGCCTTTACAAATAAATAATTTGCATAGAAATAAAAGGTCAAGCCAGCCCATCTACAGTATAAAATAAACAAGGAAAATCGTAAATGGAAACATACCATCAAAAACCCCAAAAAAGCCAACCATGTCACCATCAATCTTTGATATTTTTGCATCATAAAAATCCTCCATTGTTGCTCTTCTCCCTTGACAGCTAGCATATCCATAGCTACAACGCTTATCTTCACTGCATTTTAAAAGACAATAAATAGTTTAGTTGTGCACAACAGAAAAAGATATGGATCACAGGAGTTTCAACTTCCAACCCTTTTCATAATGTTCGTTGTCATCAAGAAGCATAAAAAATGCAGTGTGAAATATACTAGTCTAAAACTTAGACTTCTATGCCCCTGGGAGCTAAACAACTCTTGTCTTGTAAATGTTATTTAGCTTGTTTTCTGTCAGTTACGATTTTGCATTGAAGGTATTAGTCATTATTTTTATCGCTAAAAAAACAAAAATTGTGAAATATGAAGTTACAAGTATACCATAATGAAATATAATACAGCCACTTAGAGGCACCTAACCACTCAGAATTATAAATAATTAACACATCCCACATATAAATTCTAGGTGGATTTACAAAAGATAAAAGAGAGCTACATTTGTAGAAGAGAAAAGGTAGAATAATTAAGTGCAGAGTGTATTGTAAAATTAAGATAACAGAATAACCTTGAAGTAATTTAGAATATTTAAAATTAAGAAAAATGTAAACTAAGTCTAATGTCATTATACCCAAGGGAAAGGGATGCTTTAAGTGTCATCAGTTGGCCAAGTTTCTCATGCAGCAGTTGGAGTTTGATGAAACTCTTTTATAATCCTCATCCAAAATTATCTCCAATTTGAAAAAATCCCAAAAGGGTATCCTATATAATCTACAATGTGGATCAAGCATCCATTATCCATAACAATTCCGTCATCCATTACGCATTACGCACAAACAAGCAGCAGGTATGAACTACAGGATGACCTGAACTGTCATATTTATGATAAAAATTCATCCTTTGGAATGGAAGATGCATTGCTTTCTTCAATGTCAGTTTGCCAACATCATCCATAGTTTGAAAGGTGAATGATACAATTCTCTGTATGAAGTTATTTACATAAATTCATTCATACAGCTTAATTAGAATTTATCCTATACCAGGCATTTGTATGTTCTTTTATTTATATTATTCTTTCTCATGGTCCAAAATGAATGGATTTGTAAAACTTTCTTACCACGTGTCTCTGATGCATTATGTTCTATAATAGGTTGGAACTGTAATTACACCCACTCTCTACCTGGAATAACTGCTTTCTTTATCTTTCATCGACCTTGCAGTAGATCATGGTTTTCTGAGTATTACTTTATAGATTTTATCACGAAGAAAACCATGAAGAAATGCCACAGATATGTCAATACATGAAAGGCTCCAAAGAAACAACTATAACAACTAGTCACTTAGAATCACCAGCAATTAATACTATAAAAATGGAAGTATACAGTAAACTCATAAAATAACGGGAGCTGCATATTTATACAAGGACCAAATAAGCTGTAATGCATCAAACATGTTAAGAAGCCAAAGACTATATGGTATTGAACATGTCTGGAAGCAGAAGAAAATATCTGTAAACCCACAGTAGCACCTTCAAAATCCACACCCAAATGAAAAAGAAGTTTGAATGTTGCAAGTTTGCTGCACTTTCCATGTTCCTGAAATATGCCAATAAAATATTTTATACGAATATTCTCCAAAGTGAAACAACAGTTCCAAAAATATAGCCTTCCATACATACCATATGATGCCAAATAGCAGATCAAGCCTCAGCTCTCTACTAGAATATGCTCATCTATTTTGTAGCAAAAACAATCAAATAAATGCTAGGAATCACATAACAGTAAAGACGGGTATTTTCATCAAAAAATCAAAGCATGTAGGGAGGAAAAGTTGGGCTCTCCTGAATGCCAATTTGTAATTGACAACATCACCAACCCAATGCTTCAAATTTAAAAGAGAGTCCATCACATCAAAGTTCACCATATGAAGTTGTTTGTGCAAAGTTGTACAAAAAATACTCAAATAAGAAAGTCGTTGCCCTGTTGGAAACGCTAAAAACATGAAAGCAGAACTTCATCCATGCAGAGTGATGAGAGACAATCCTATGGTTCCCAGTCTTGTAAGTATTATGCTATGTAAAAGAATTATGTACTAGCCAGTAAGAAGTGCAAGTACTAAAATCTTGAGCAATCTACAAAAACTTCTATTCCAAGTATTCTAGAAAATTCCTTCCCTAAAAAATCTGATGGATGGGCATGCAATAGTTTTCGATAAAACAAGCAACTAGTACACAGCAATGACACACTATCTTGCACAACTCTGGTACGCCAGGTTCAATTGCATTTGAAATGTTAAAACTTAAGACCATTCCTCCAAGTACGACTTGAAAATCTTGACAAAAACTAAAGACAATATGGTAAGTTTATATTTCTAAGGACTGTCAAAAAGAATCTCTTGACATTTAGAAATCACACTACACAATTTCCCTGTAAATATCCTCCCGTAAATATAGTCATGTCCATGCAATGTCAAGGAAGGTAGAACGTCCTTTCCATCGGTAACTTCATCTTTCATACACTTCTTGCTTTCGAAAAGAACCTTTTAAATTTGAACCAACGCCTCCGACTAGGAGATTAGCAACAAATCTACTGCAAGTATAGGAAATTCATTGAAATTATGCTGATGAAGATAACGTAATGTCAAGATGTCTTGTTTATAATGTTAAAACTAACTCAAACAACCAAACTCTATACAAAAGTGTCTTTCTTTAATAAATCTAATTGCTATAATTGTGGTGGGTGGTCCAACCACCCTAAGAGGAAGAGGTTCCTTGGAAATAAAAATCCCTAATGGAAATCGCCTCTGTAGAGAAGAAAAATATTTGATAGAGTGCATAAATATTAAATATAAAAATATAAAACCAAGACCTATTTCACCATACTCATGTTCATGTTCGAATTAGGGGGCCAAATGAAATTCAAGAAAATTGTGCATGCCATTAAAGTTCCATAAACACAATTAAGCAAATTTCATTATAACTTCATATAATGGAACAATTATATATACATATATATTTGTGTGGGGAAGCTCGCTACATTACATTGTGATATTCCCAGATTGGGGAAAGTCTCCTTTGCCACACTCAGTGATAATATACAGCTTCTTATAAATAAAAATAAAAAATAAAAAACAGCATAAAAAGAGAGCTATTTTAAGTACCTTTCTGATCCACCGCTGACAAGACTAAGGTCGTCCACATAATCTTTGTCGGAGAAAACATCTTCCAAGCCACTAATTATGCCACTGCATTCAATCACCGCCACTTTCATCTTAGCCCAACATCTAACCACTCATGGAGGTTTGGCTTTTGTTGTTCCAGAAGATAATCATTAAAAACCTAAGCACAAATAGTGAGTTACCTTGGCGATCCGGTATTCGTGGAAATGACTGCATCTTCAACTGACGAGACATGGACGTCATCCTCAACGCTGTTCATCGTGCTGCTGCTACGGCTACGCTTAAACAAAAATTCGATCTTAATTCAACAAATACTATAACCCTTTTGGAACGAATATATAAGATATAACTTCCGTTAAACCCCACTCAATAAAGAACTTGTTACAGCCCAGTTATTCTTCTTCAATCGACTGAACTACCCTCCAGAGTACAAAAATTCGCCTGCTCGACCGTTTTCCCTCAAAAGACCACGAAATCAACTAAAACGCCGCAAATTTAACAGGAAACTTATGATAGAATCTGCAGGTAATTGGCCCCTTAAAAAAACAAAATAGAGGCTCCCGGGCCCTTGGAAAAGGCGTAAAACAGATTGAAATTAATCACCGCCGGTACCAACTTCAGCTCTCAAGTTTTGTATTGACATTGTGTATGTATTATTCCAGGGCATCCGCATCTCATTGTGCTCTGTTCATCGTCTCTGCCGTGCCACTCGCTCACTTCAACCCAAAAAATATTAAATCAGATATTTGCCGATACTACCATTTATTCACTTCAGATGACGTGGCCTATTTTGGCAGCCTGTTCGCCGACTAACCCATCCCGGGTTTAAACCATTAATTAAGTACATATAAAATGAATTAGTATGGAATTTAAGGATTTTTTAATAGTTCATTTAATTGAGTTTTTTTGGAGCTCTACCCTCCCTTCTCATTTTTGTTGACACATTCAACTGAGCTAGCCCTAAATCAAAATGAAGGACGAGGACATTGAGGGCAAGACATACCCGCAATCACGGCGGTGGTGCATTATTATAAGAAGAATCCTTTACGGAAATAATCTATGTAGAATCCTTGGAGTGAAGAATGGTGACCCGTGGAGGGTTTTCCATAAAAACAAATATATGCAAAATCCTTCGAGTGAAGGATGGTGAGGCCGAGAGGACAGGTTTCGAACATCGGACCTTCGTTTTTTTCAATCGTAATGTGATTATGAAGTGCTAGAGCAATGTCATAACGAAACAAGTAGCAGGTTTACACATGGTATAGGCAAATTTAAAGAATAACTCGTAAGTGGCACGGAACAAGCAGTAGGTTTACACATGGTATAGACAAATTTGAAGAATATCTCATAAGTGGCCGGAAACAAGTAGCAGTTTACACATGGTATAGACAAGCTTCAAGTTTGCATGTTTTTATCTCATTCTGTGCGATGTATGATGTACGTGTGTAATGCAAACATTAAGCATTCTGCTATGCAACGTTGAATGTTCTATGAGAGTGGGTATGCATTGTTGGTGTAGCACTCATGTTTCTTCCAAATTGTAAATATAATTATAACTTGTCAAAAGACTATGGGCAGATTGAATATGTGTGGATGTTGGAATCGCTGAACCTTTTTGTTATAAAAGGTAATGTATGTATTTATGTTATTAAATAAAATAACTAGTGTTGCATAATTGTTGAAGGGGTTTGCCAAGGTAGATCATGATGTTATGAGAGAGATGGTGAGGGGAACCAGCAATGGTTGAGATGACCCCCACCAAGCCAATACCTTACTAGATTTAAATTACTTAGACCCATAACAGTCCTCTGACCCAGAAATAAGTTACCAGTTAGGTTGGTAGTTGGGAAGTCATCCTCAAGAGTTAATGAGAAGATGGGCAGAGTACTCATTTGAAAGACTTTCTGACCTGACCACGAGTTGGGGATTCGGACCCACGCAATCTTGTTGAGGAAGGCAAGAAAAGAAGGGGATTTGTGGGTAGAGGAGATGGGCAAAGAGATGAGTTGAAAGACCATTCTTCCGGAAACAGAAGAGCGCATGCATCTTTCTGGTTCAGGGGAGAATTGAAAAACAAGCTCGTTCTAGGTGCAAGAAGTTGTTGGCAGTGTTTTCAGTCCAAGCTGATAAACGAGGTTGCAGAAAAGACGAGTGACTGTGGAAGTACTTGTTGCAGACCCCCTTGCTTGGTAGAGAGAAAATTGTTTTGCNAGATTTAAATTACTTAGACCCATAACAGTCCTCTGACCCAGAAATAAGTTACCAGTTAGGTTGGTAGTTGGGAAGTCATCCTCAAGAGTTAATGAGAAGATGGGCAGAGTACTCATTTGAAAGACTTTCTGACCTGACCACGAATTGGGGATTCGGACCCACGCAATCTTGTTGAGGAAGGCAAGAAAAGAAGGGGATTTGTGGGTAGAGGAGATGGGCGAAGAGATGAGTTGAAAGACCATTCTTCCGGAAACAGAAGAGCGCATGCATCTTTCTGGTTCAGGGGAGAACTGAAAAACAAGCTCGTTCTAGGTGCAAGAAGTTGTTGGCAGTGTTTTCAGTCCAAGCTGATAAACGAGGTTGCAGAAAAGACGAGTGACTGTGGAAGTACTTGTTGCAGACCCCCTTGCTTGGTAGAGAGAAAATTGTTTTGCCAAGTTCCTATGGGAGGAGGAGAGTAACCTTCATGCTCGACTATCGCTAAACAATAAAGGAGAGTCTATCTCAGAGCATCATGGTCTAGCTAGGGGGTGGCCATTGGTAAATCCATTCAGGAGTGGTTGTGCCTACGGTTGGGTGGAAATAGGCACCCCTCTCAGTAGTTGCTTCACGAATTTTGGTTTCTTGATAAGTATTTTTATGCTCTGTATACTAGAATTGAAATGATGGTTGAATGTATGTGTCTATGACTAAAAATTGTATTGTATAATTAAAGTAGAAATGCTTATTGTTTTCTGTGCACCCATGATTTTGGATGGTTTCTGTTTGCCTCAACTTAGCAGCTGAAGAGCTATGAGACGAAGGTTTGTAAATGAGTCTAAGGATAAGTTTACGGTTCTTGTACTGGTCGAGAAATACCTTTCTATGTTTTAGAACTTAAGTCCAGAGAATGGAAGGCGCTTCCTTCAAACCAGTCGTCGATGTGACCGAGGGCTCATGACCACGGCCCTAACTAAATCACAGTAAAGAGGTGGGCATGCAGCCCCGAGACCTTTCAAAGAACCCATATGACCAAGACCTAGGAATTCTTCATTAGGCCCAAAAACAGCTAAGCTTTTATGGCTTCGGAACTCTGGGAGATCGGAGCTCTGGGACGCTACGACTTCACAATCTCCAAAACCAACCGAAGGCAACCTGTTGGTTCGATTACCAACGAGGTTGACCGACATTTGGTGGTTTCCCTACTGTGACCATGGGATCTATCCCACCGTTAAACCCTAACTCACTTACCGGTCACGAAGCAACACGAGCTATAGATCCGAGGGTACTTGGAAGCCTCCCTGACCGTTGGATCTACGTTGCAGTCAATCTGGCATTGACCACTTCAGGAGAACAATGGTGTCACAACACCAAAACCCCCGAATGTCGGAGTTGTGAATTAATGTGAGTCATGGATCTGGGGAGTCCATTGAGAACCCCTCTCATCCATCCAATCAACTAATGGATGGACTTGCGTATAGTACTTTGGCGAAGAACTACTCCGAGAGAAAAGGAGTGCGGGGCAAGTAGAACCACCGAACATCGAACTCACGAAGTGACGAGAGTCGTGGATCCAAGGATGCTTCAGAACCTTTCCTAGACATTAGATCTAGACCATGGTCAGCCCGACGTTGACCACTCCGGGAGAAAAGAGTAAGTTACATAGCAGATTCCCCGAATGTCGAAGTTACGAAGTAACTAAGGCCGTAGATCTATGGATCTACGTGGACACATCTCGATCATGAGATCTAAGGGACGTTGGGGGGGTTGTCGGTCCGGAGTGATGTGGCACGTCGACATCACCCAGGGTGATGTGGAGCCACGTTCGACATGCCACGTGTCACCTCGATTTGTGCTTTTCACAGACCCTATATACCCATTAGAACGTGACACGTGTCACCCATTGATGGGGCCACGTGTCATTTATGTCGTTGGTCGCGTGCCATTCCCCTGGAACATGTTTGCTTGACCAAAAGATGGTGGAGTACCCGAGACTCCAGGAGTAAGGGACTTCAGGAAGATTGGGAGGTTGGAACGCTGGGGTTAAATTGGCCGAAGGGTCGGACCCCCCTTGTCCATGTCTCTGCATTTAATGCATCGCCACGTGTAAGTGTGGATCCTTTGGGAGTTCAGGATTTTGGGACTCCGGAGGATACACGCATAGAAATAAAAGGGGGCGTTCAATGCCGAACGCTAAATTCCCCTTAAGCTTATGTGTTAAACAAGGATGAAGTTTCGTTGTTGGATTTGACGGCCGATGGACTTCCACCATAGATGCAGGAACGTTGGGGACTCTCTGGGACTTCGTCGAACTTGGGATGGTACAAAAGAGATAGACCTATGTGGATGTCACGTGGCCCTTGACTAATAATGCTCGAAGAGCTTTGGAAGGGTGTTTCTCCCAATCCAGAGCTCTTATTTGAGTAGGGTAGAAGTTGTTAGATAGCTCTTGATGAGCTGAAGAGGACGGAAATCTAGGGGAAAGGATTTGAGATGGTTAAGGAAAGCAGAATTTTGATGCCCCATCCATAAAAAGCGTATTTAAGGGGTCGGGTGTGTTACAGTTGGATTTGAAGCAATTCAAATTCGACGGTGCATACCCACCCTCATGCAGTATTCAATGTTGCATAGCAGGGTGGATATTGATCACCCACTTGTAGGGAGTACTATCTTGTATATGAGATTGGTTATAATGTTGATGTAACACATTGATTTGAGTCATATTGTCGCGCTAGCATTATAGTGCTAATACATTCTAATGTATGACAATGTCGTGGGCAACCATACCCTTGCATGTTCAACAATACCACGGATGAGATTTGCCTTGCTTGATATAGATAGATAATATTTATTTATACAAGTTTTAGAAAAGATGGGGTCGTAGTGTTCACTTATAATGATAATGATAAGTATTCATATATCTCAATAACTTAATTTATTAATATCTCTTATATTTTAAAGTATTAATGTTATAATAATCTAATTTTAGGGTTGTGGCCTAGCCAAATATCAAATCGATGTATGAGATCCTTTTGTTTGTGATACAAGAGATCCTCTTTATGCAACAATCTAACTGCTTAGTCTATAGAAGCGTACATATCCTATCCCCCTCCATATTGGAATCTACAACCTCTAAGGAGGAAATGTGTGTTCTTATATGTTACAATGTATGTGTTTTATTTTACTGGGTTGATTATAAGTTATTCACTCTTGAAATGGTTTGAACTCAAAACATGGGTAAAGATGGATGTCAAAGGAAAATTTCTTCATTCCCCTAAGTAGCTTCATCCTTTGGTAAATTTTATCTCACAAAAATATATTCATTAATATCTTTGGAATGCAAGGACTTGTTTCTTACTTCCAAAATTATTTTTGGTTCAAACACTAGCCTTCCTTCTTCATCTAAATATAAACAGGCTTTTGAATTATCATTATTGAGCCCACCTTCTTCTTTAAACATGATGCATGGAAGATATCATGTAACTTCTGAAATATCAATTGCATAATCTATTGAACCTACTTATTTATAAGTATAATATAATAAGGACCATAAAATTTTGGAGTCAACTTATGGTTCTTACCATGTGTAAGAATGTTTTGTTTATAACATTGAAGATAAACAAACACCCAATCCCTAACTTTAAATTCATGGTGAATGTGATTTAGATGTAAGAATGTTTGTTGATGAATGTGATTTAGATGTAAGAATGTTTTGTTTATAACATTGAAGACAAGAAAACACCCCATCCCTGACTTTAAATTCATGGTGAATGTGATTTAGATTTACTCATTACTTTATACAATTGAATTGTGTGATTGTAATAAATGTTTCTTTTTATTTTTAATTGTTAGAAATTTGATATTTGAAACAACATATGTGCATATCAATGGTGGTTCATATCCATATAATACTTTTGTTAATGTTTAAGCCATTATTATAGATGTTTGCATTTCATTAGATAACAATAGCATAATCCAATATCACTGAGAAATACACAATCACAAGAAACACAACATTTATCCTCGGAAACCCTATAGGGGAAGAAAACCCAACAAAACTTCCTTAATATAGATAGTCAATACAATGCCAAGAGATCTCTTATGCTAATACAAAAAGTCCTCTCCTAGATATGTGCCACTCTCTCTCTCCTTTGCCGGTAATAGATCAGAACTTGTCTCTCAAACTGAGCAAGTGAGTTGTGTCTAAGTGAGGCGATAGCCTCCTTTATTTATACAAGTCTGGCACGTGTGAAGTGTCTCTTCACTGGCAGGGTCGACTTCTCAAACTGGGTGGGTAAACCCATCTTTATTATATTTCTGGGTCTCTTTAATGACTGTTGGGGCCGACTTCTTATTCTGCCTATTACAATTGTCTTTTGACCAATCCGCAAAAGGGGATTTGGTCCTATTACAATAACCGACATGATCAATCAACAATGGGGATTGATCCTATGAATAATATATCAATAATAATAAGAATACTCTTTGTAGTTACATTATTTCAACACTCCCCCTTAACAAGAAGGGTATTCTTCAGTAGCATCATGCGAGAGAGAGAGGACAACGTCATCAACAACATCAAGTGGGAGGACAACATCATCAATATCATCTTGGTTGGCGTATTTATAAATCATCGGAAGTTTTCTTCATCGGCAGCATCATCATTCTCAAAGGAATGCCATCATCATCTGCATCAATATGTAATAGTATAAAAATGGATACATCATTATCATCATAGCACAAGGCTGACTCATCATAATACAAGACTGGCTTTATGTCACAACTGTCAAGTTGGAAGCTCAGTACTTGTCTCATCTCATCGTCTTGCTTTATGTCATAGCACTCAAGCTGGAAGCAAGATACTCGTCCTACTTTACGTCACAACCATCAGGTTGGAAGCAGGATACTAGACTGGCTTTACGTCACAACTATCCAGCCAGAAGCTCAATGTTAGTCTCATCATATCATCTTGCTTTATGTCTGACAACTCGGTCAGAAGCAAGGAACGTCTCATCTTGTTTTACGTCTGACAACTCAGTCAAAAGCAAGGAACATCTCATCTTGCTTTACGTCTGACAACTGGGTCAAAAGCAAGGAAC
>SNQJ01S0017155.1:67524-82905 GCA_010110895.2 Picea sitchensis
CTTTTCTGCAGCATCTTCGGGTTTCGGTAATTCTTCCTGGACGAATCTTGTTAGGTCATTCTCTTCAAGAATGAGGAAAATCCTATACTTCCAGGCACAGAAGTTTTCCACTCCTTCTAACTTGTCAACAAGCTTAATGCTCGTAGACATCTTTACCTGGAGCTAGGAAAATGATCGAAAAATGAAAGTGCTCAAAATAAAGAACTGAACTTACCAGGAGATGCGCTTGACTGAGACGAGTTGCTTGGTGTGTTTGGATCTGAGAAAATCCAACTTTTGCTCCTTCAAATTTGATCTGTGGATTTATGGATTGGTGCTTCTGGTACCGCTGGTACTCTGGTACTTCTGGTACTGGTTTTCTGGTACTTCTGGTACTTTGTGAAACTAGGGTTTCACTTTCCGGGAGATCCAGCCACTGAAAAGGTGCATTGATGATGCCAAATTGATCCTTAGGGGAGGGCGCAACTTTCTAGATAGTTTTAGGGCTAAAAAGCTTCACTTTTGAAAAACCCTAATTTGCAGGTACTGCAACAGTGACGTTTTTCTCTTGCAAAAGATGCTTCCTTCAGCTTGGCTCTAATACCATGTTAATGTTTAAGCCATTATTATAGATGTCTGCATTTCATTAGATAACAATAGCATAATCCAAGATCACTGAGAAATACACAATCACAAGAGACATAGCATTTATCCTGGGAAACCCTTTAGGGGAAGAAAACCCAACAAAACTTCCTTAATATAGATGGCCAATACAATGCCAAGAGATCTCTTATGCTAATACAAAAAGTCCTCTCCTAGATATGCGCCTCTCTCTCTCTCTTTTGCCAGTAACAGATCAAAACTTGTCTCTCAAACTGAGCAAGTGAGTTGTGTCTAAGTGAGGCGCTAGCCTCCTTTATTTATACAAGTCTGGCACGTGTGAAGTGTCTCTTCACTGGCAGGGCCGACTTCTCAAACTGAGTGGGTAAACCCACCTTTATTATATTTATGGGTCTCTTTAATGACTACTGGGGCTGACTTCTTATTCTGCCTATTACAATTGTCTTTTGACCAATCCGCAAAAGGGGATTTGGTCCTATTACAATAACCGACATGATCAATCCACAATGGGGATTGATCCTATGAATACTATATCAATAATAATAAGAATACTCTTTGCAGTTACATTATTTCAACAACTTTAAAGGATTCTTTATATAAAATTGATATTTGAAATAACATAATTGCATATCAATGGTGGTTCATACCCATATAACATTTTAAAGGTTTTTTTTATAGAAGTATGATAAGTTGTATTATACCACCATTACACTGAGTGTAACTATCTATATCATTGATGTTGTTGATCATTTACAAAATTTAATAAATATTTTTCAAAGCATTTATCAACTACTAAAATTTGATTTTTTGTTTTTATAGTAGAAAGACATGCTTGTGGTTAAGATAGTGCTCACTTATCGAAATAATTCTTTCCAAAAATTATTGGTAAACTTTGTGTTTTGATCACTAACAATTAACTTGGGGAACCCATGAAATTTGTAAATATTTTTGGTATCTAAGTATTAATAACTTGACTAGATATAAACTTGGATGAAATTCCAATGAAGTAAGCATATTTAATCAATCGATCTACTACAACAAAAATGCTACCCTTCCCTTTTAATTTTAGAAAATCCATGATGAAGTCCATAAAAACTTTTCCCATTTTTGTTTCAAAATGTGTAATTATTAGAATAAACCAACAAGAGTGTTTGTTTTAAATTTACCCCTCCGACATCTATCACATTCTATAAAATACATTTGTATGTGTTTTTCCATTCCCTTTTAAAAGAATGAACATTGAATATTGTAATATGTTTTATAAAATCTCACATGACCAGTGATGTACAAATCATGATTTTTCTTTAAAACTTGATTTTTAAAATCTAATGAAGTTAGTAAATAATTATGTTTGTTTTCTTATAATATGTTAATTTTTCATGAAAATATTTAATTGAACATTTGTTAGTTATTTTTAATTTTACTAATTATTTTTCTAATGTCCGTCATTTTTGCATACTCAATTAGTACATTAAAGATTTAATCAGAAATGACTATTGAAATGGAAGATAACGTCGATTCTCCTTCTTTTATTGAGAGACTATATACCAAATAATTTTCTTTTTTCTTTTTATAAAAGAACTTGAATCTTAATAACCCATTTATATTGTCTTAATGACAAAATTTTATGAATGAATAAGTATTTTAAAATATTGTGATCAATTTTAACATAGAATTTAATACCATATAAATATTGTTTCCATTTTGTTAATGCATGGATGATCACCAACATTTCCTTGTCGTATGTTGATTTAAATTGCTCTCTTAGATTCAACTTGCAACTTTCAAAGGATATGGGATGGTTATAATGCCCAATTCTAGTATTGAATGCATCACTATTGAGGAAAATGGTTTGAAGAAGTTTGAAAATACCAAGAGAGGTGGAAGTCATCACCTTCGTTGGTCTTTGGAAACAAGATTGTGTGTCTACATTCCATTTGAAGGGGTCCTTCAACAATTCTATTACTAGTGATGCAATTTTAGCACAGTGATGCCATTTTAACATAATTATTGGTAAATCATCCATAATAGCTTACAAAACCCATAAATTATAATAATAATATAATAATTTTAAATTTTGCAAAGTCAACCTTTACTCCCTCTTTCTAGATAACGTGATTCAAAAATTCCATTTCTTTCTTGTCCAAAATTGAATTTGGATTTTTTTTTAGCACTAAACATAATCTCTTCTGATAATTTCAATATTGTTTATACATCGTCATGATGAGAGCCCCAATTTTTGTCATTTAAAGATACTAAAACAAACTTTTGAATCATTTCATTATTGCTTGAACCGTGGTTAAGGCATTTGATAATTTTTTTATTTTTATTTTTTAGGAATAATGATTTGATAATATTTTGATTTACAATCTAACTTGGCAAAATAATTGCATCATGTAATTCATCTAATATCTCTTCAACTAAATCAGTTGGAAATTTATCTTTATTATTTATTTTATTTAATGTATAATAATCAATATAAAGTTTAAGGAGTATTTTTTTTTGGTTACAAGACTAATTAAAGGTAGCAACGGACTCTTTTTTCGAGTTATTACTCCACAATCCAATAGCTATTAGACCAAACATTCAATTTCTTTGTTATCTCAATAAGAATGTTGATATGCTTTGAAATAAATAGGTCCTACTCTAGATTCTAGTTTAATCACATAATCTTTATAACATTTTGGGGGAGAGAGTTTGATGTCTATCATGAAATACCACTTTATATTTGTAAGTATTTATTTTAAACTGAAATACCACTTTATATTTGTAAGTATTTATTTTAAATTCTTTGGACCATCTTTCTAGTTTGATTCTTTTTCAATTGCATGAAATAAGCATGAGCTCCTTTTCAAAACAATTTTTCATTATGTGGAACAAAACCATTTTTCTGGAAAGAAATCTTAATTCCATAAAAGTTATAGCATTGTCCATTTTCATAGAATCTAAGGAATTGTTTATTGAGCTTTAAGCCCACAGTCCCAATAGATGTGACCAACCATTGAGTTCCCTAAACAACATCAACACCATTGACAAACATGGCATTATACATTTACGATCATAATTAGAAATAATGTATAGTTAAGTCGACCTACTTGCATTTACAATTAAGTGAAGCAATTCCATGTCTTGGGATTGAGCTTGAAAATTGTAGGCATGTTGAAAAAATATTTTTGACTTTCTTGCAATACATGTATCAATGAAGTTATGAGTCTTCCAATATCCATCAGTATGGTTTCTCTAGTTTTCTTGATCTAACCATAAACTTTCAAATCTTGAAGTTTAGTATCATTAGTGAGGATGGAAACATATATAGTTGATAGTTGATTCTTCATTCTAAATTTTAGGTTACCCTTATGATTTGTGACCTTCATTTTAGATTGATTCTAACATGTCTTTTGGCTCTACATCATTATCATTAATTTTGCATAAAAAAATAAATTACATTTATATCTCGAAGTCCCAGTTAACACCTTTTTTTAAAGCACTTGGTACCCAAACAACACTCTTTCGATGTCTTACCCATAAAGTTTGGATACTTTGACTTATATTCTATAAGTAAATGTTGTGGATTGTCTAATTGAGTTATTTGTGACAGTGGAACATATGCCTTGGCTCCTCATGCATGACAAGGAGTTACTCACTGATAAATTCCTTTGGAGTAGTTCATCAAAATTTTTATCCAACATATCAAACTTGTGATTCCATTAATTTGTATTATTTTTTATGTCATTGAAAATGTTTTTTAAAGAGTTAATATCATTGATGGCCCGGTATGTAATATGATTGATTTTGATATTTAATTCAATGTTATTAGATATTTTTCCACTTTCATGTTATCATTGGTAAGTACATTCATAATGTTTCTTGTTTAATTATTTGTTCATAACACCTCAACTTCGACAACTCATGCCTAGGGATTTGATATTAATGCTCTCAAAAAAGTCTTTATTTCTTTAAAAAATGTGTATGTGATCCAGATTTATGAGCGGAACGAAAAGACTGAATATAATAACACATAGATACAAAAAACAACAACAAATATCCAGTGAACAATAACTTCTATTAATAAATAAAATAGGCCGAAATTGTAAAACTGTAGAACTTAAAACAACTTGCTCGAAAGGTGGTAGTTATCTCTGAGAAGAGATGTGGCTGCAACGCGCATTCGTCTGAGCAGAAATGATTACAATGAGGCTCCAAAGGCATTTTTAACATTATGCATGAATGCCAAAACCCTAGACATCCAAAAACCTAACCCTAGGAGATGAAACACTAAAAGTTATGTGGGCCCCGATGGGTAAGTTGGTACCTCAACTTTCTAGGGTCGTAACTTTTGCATACGACCTCTGTTTTAGGTGCGTGATAGCCCATTGGAAAGGTATTTTCGAGAACTACACATTATGCCATCAAACTCTAACTCCATCTACAGTTTGACTGTGGCAAGCCAAAACAACATTGTTTAGGGCCCCAAAACGACCATGGAAATACAGAAAGATGTGCTGACATGAAAACTTCCAAAACAAGCCAGTTGGATTAGGTAGGGTAATACCCATGTTTCCCCCAACTTGTAATTAATCATTAATTATGATTACCATGCTATGGCATGTGAACAATGTAAATGTATTATTGTTTAGATTGCTAATAACTGAGTGTGGGAGTGAAGCCTTGAAGTACTGGCCATGATATCACTAGAGGAAAGAGTGAGGAAACTGTAGACATGGTTCATTGTATCAAAATGAACCAAATTCTCTTTGTTGAAATAATAAGCCTCATCCTGATCCTAAGGAAAAAACCAGATAATGAAAGAAGGACTGGTGGTTGAACAATCAACTACCCCCATGAATGGAAGCATTGAGATTCTTGCTGAGGAGACAGAAAATTGTTAGCCCAAAGTACCACAGAGTGCAGTTTTCCTGGAGGCCCAGACTGACTCGAGTTCCTTCTGGCAGAAGGAACATGACAGGTCCATAACCTCCCTGGGGAAAAAGGATAGGGCGTGCAAGAGAAGAGGGATACCATTCAGAAAGAGAGAGAGCGTGTGAGGCTCTCCAATTGAGAAGAAGAACTAAAGGATTAGGTTGTTTTGGTTAAAGGGAGAGAACAAGAGAAAGGATCTATGAGAGTTTGCAGAAGACATGACCTGAGCATAAGGTCGCAAGCTTGATGCTAAGTAAGCATATGATAAACCTCGCAGAGGCTGTGACAGAGAAAGGATCTTTGAGAAAGTGCAAAATTTCCCTAGTGATATCATGGCTTGGCACGGGGGTGGCCAGAGCGCTAATAATGAATGCCTTTGAGCCTACGGTTGGGTGGAAAGGAAAACACCCATAGTCAGTTGGTCGGTGATCGACTGTAATAGATAAGTATTTCATATACCCTGTGTGCTAGAATTGAAATGAGTTGTTGGATGTTTGTGTCTATGACTAAAATTTGCATTGCATGATTAATATTAGTAATGTTTATTGTTCCTCTATGAACCGCTGCATTTGAATGGTTTATGTTTGCCTCTGCTTAGCAACAAGAGAACTATTAGACTTGGGTCTTCAAATGAAATTACGAATAAGATTATGGTTTATGTGTTGGTTGGAAAACCCTTAAGGGAATTTTCCCAAGGATTGATTTTGTAATGTAAGAGTCGGGGCAGACTTCGTTGGAATGCTTCAGTCCCGTCAAACCCTCAAAAATACCTTCCCATGTGTTAGAACTTAATTTATGTGAATGGAAGGCGCTTCTTTCAAACTAGTTGTCCAAGATACCACGGGCTCATGCCTATGGCCTTAACCAAATCTTGGCTAAGAGTTAAGAGTGTAGCCTCCGGAGCTTGACAAAGTTCCATAGGACCAGGTCCATGGAAACCTTCGCTACACTAAAAAAGGAGCTAAGTTATTCGGGACTCCGGGACTCCGGAGCTCCGAGGTGAATTAACATTGCAAAACCAATCGAAGGCAACCTGCTGGTATGGTTACCGGAGGGGTTGACCGATATCTGACAGTTTCCTTAACTGTGACCGTGGGATCTTTCCCATCGTCAAACCATGATCAACTTCTCATTCACAAAATAACATGAGCCATAGATCTGAGGATACTTCAGGATCTCCTCTGACCATTGGATCTACGTCGAGGTCAGTCTGGTATTGACCACTCTGGGAGAAAAGGAGTGATAAACAGGTGGAACCCCCGAACGCTTAAGTCGCGAAGCGACGAGGACCATCGATCCGAAGAAGCTTCAGGACCTCTCTTGACTGTTCGATTTAGACCGTGGTCAGTCTGGTGCTGACCACTCCACGAGTAAAAAGGGAATTTACACAACCAAACCCCTGAACATTGAAGTTGTGAAGCAACGTGGACCGTGGATCTAAGGATCCTTTGGGACCCTTCTCAACCGTTAGATCGAGCATAATGAAAGGATAACAGAAAGTACTTTGACGAAGTCCTACTCCTGGAGGTTCAACATGTTGGTGAATGAGAATATCGTTGGAGTGTCGAAGGCCAAAGTGACGTGGCATGATGATGTCACCTAGGGTGATGTGGACCCATAGTAGGTGTGCCACGTGTCACCCCGATTTGTGACTTTCACAGACCTTATGAGTCAATTAGACCTTGACACATGTCACCCGTTGATTGGGCCACGTGTTACCCTTGTCTTCTGACAAATGTCTTCCGTTGGATCAAACCAAGGAAGATTATGGGTCATCCAATCATTATTCGGCTCTCTGACTAAACCCCACTTTAGGTGATTCAGGATGCAAGGCATGGAGTTTCCCTGAAGCACCGAAGGTCGGAGTAACGTTAGCAGACGACGTGGACAAAGTACACGATGGAGTCCAACCGTGTGACAAAGCCATCGTTTTTCAACACGTGGCTAAGCCACATGTCCTATTGATTTATCATATATGGTATAGAGTTGGAGAGATGGATACCATGTTTCTATGTGGCATCATTGCCATGTATCTTCCAGGCGACAGATGTTAGTAGAGACACCCATGTAGAACGCCATGTACACAAGAGGGACTCGCTCCAAGAATTCGAGACTTCAGAACTCTGGGTGTTTGGAGTGCTAAGACGCAAGCTCCAAAAAGGGCCGAAGGATGGAGCCACGTGGTAGGATTCTAGAGTTTTGGGACTCTAGAAGATATGCGAGTAGAGAAAAGGGCGTTTAGTGTCAGAGTGTCGAACGTTGAAATCCCTTAATCCTATGCGTCGCATGAGGGAAAATCTCAGTTGTTGGATTTAACGGTGGACTGATCTCCACCATAGATGTAGGAGTGTTAGGGAACTCCAAGACTTCAAGACTCTAGGAATGTTTCAGACATGGACAGGAAGGACAAAGGGTCAAAGGCCCGATAATCGTGAATGCATGAGGAACATTCCATGTAACCGCCCCTCTAGTGGCCATGTCATCACTAAAGGATGACAACCTTGGTCGAGTCTTTGCCAGGTGGGATGGTACGAATGAGGTGAACCCACGTGGGTTCCACATGGCCTTTGACCAATGATGCTTGAAGAGCTTCGGAAGGGCATAACTTCCAATCCAGAGCTCCCTTAAAAAGGTACTTAGGGGTTGGGTGTGTTACAAAGTGGTATTAGAGAGGGCAACAACACTTGGCCTGCTTGGTCTCACGAAAGAGTCAAGTGATTATTTTTCTTTCTTAGAAAACTTTAAGGGAGAGGGCACCCTGCCCTACCCTATATAATAGAGCATGATTCAAACACAGGCCTGGATGGGTCGAAGAACAGTCATAAGACTAGTTTACCAAGGCTAAGATGAGCCTGTTGAGAGTATTGTTATCGTATGGAAATTATCTGCATAAGTTCGTTGAGGAGAAGGATGCAGATTCAAATTTAGTTGGGATTTTACCCAACGAGATTGAATCATGCTAGACTGTAGCAGAAGAAGCCTATCATTTATTTTAGATAAATGATAGCCATCCCTACTGTCGAGTGAAATATATGTTATCTATTTCGACATTAAATTGTCAACTCGGGGCTCGTAATCTTTGAGGTGCTAGCACTGTATGTGCAGGTCTAGAGCTCTAATCTAGCCTAGTCTAGCCTAATCTAATCTAATGCCAACAAACTGAAATAATGAAGAGCTTTACTTTAAATTTACAAAGTAATGTATAGCTACGAATGAAAGAAAAGCTAACATAAATATTGTCTAGCTAAGGAGATAGTTTAATCAACACTCTTTCAATTTACAATTGTACTTTAAAAATATGACTTTTAAAATCTATTTAAACAACAAATTCTATGCTAAATATGCAAAGAAACCTTTAACTAATAAGCTTTAAGCAATATAAAACTATGGACTATTTGATCTATCTCTGAATAAGCAAATAACAAGCAATCTATCTTTGAACTATTTCATCTATCTATTTAATCTACCTTTGAATAAGCAAATGACAAGTAATCTATCTCTAAATTGTTTAATCCATCTATTTAACCTACCTCCAAATAAGAAAATGACAAGTAAGCAAATAATCTGTCAAAATTATCTTTACAAGTAAACTCTATTCTTAAAGCAAAAACTCACAATTATTTCTATCTTGCAAGAATGAACACTCATCTACCTAACTAAAAGCAAGAAAAGCAAGAACTCACATCCTAATGGCATCTAACTACTAATGATAATTCAAGTAAACATCAAGTAAACATCAATCATTCACTCTATCACACTAATACTGGGAAATACTTTGTTCAAAATCACTAATTTAAGCAAAGCTATAAACTCATAAATTCATAATTTAACACTTAATTAAAAATCTTAATTCAAATTCATACTAAAAATGACAACAAAAACACTATGTGCAAACCTACAATTCTTGACTAATGCTAATTAGAAATTACAACTCAAATTCATAACTGAGACTTCATTAAAAATCATAACCTAAATGAACTAAACTATCATTAAGAATCATACTCAAAATCAACCAAAATGCTATTAAAAATCATAACTCAAAAATCCATTTCTATCTTATCATGCTGAAGAAAAATTGACAGATGAAACAAACCTACAGAGAGCATTTGCAATTACAAGTAAGCCTATCTAAATTAATACTTGTCAAAACTAAAACTAAAACAATTAATCTATCAAAACTACAAGTAAATCTATTTAAATTAATACTCTGTCAAACTATCAAAACTGAAGTAATTAATCTACAAATAAACCTATCTAGATTAGTACTCTACAGAGTAACCTATAGCTAGGAAGAAAAAGACATAACAACGTAATTAACAACTTCTACAACCTCCAAGCAAAATATAATCGTTAACACACAACTATGGGCGTCCCTCTATGATATGCACAATTCAGAAATCAATCTACAATTTAAGAGAAAGTGTACATGAAGATGAATTGGATAAGCAATCTGTAATTAAAATATGCATGCAACAAGCAATTCAAATTGAGAAATCTACACAGTAAAGAGATGATTTCGAAATTTAAGAAAGGCAACAAGATAAATAGTAATATGTATTGATATATACAATCACCCAGACCATTGGTGGGCCCTCCAGCAGGTCGTGGCTACACTCCAACAGGAAAACGCAGTTGCTAAATTAACGCAGCATTGACATTAAGCATAAAAACAGAGTATGACAAAAAATGGTGATAATGTCTGTATGAAATAAAATTCGTCTCCTTGGTTCATGTCATAGGAAGTAGTATTTATAGGTGATTACATAGCTAGAGAGGTCGACCATTAGAAGGGTCGATCCTCTCTAAAAACAGTAAACTCATTAAATGTGTTCTAACAACAACATCTTCTAACAATCTTGTGTGCCACTCAACGGTTGCTACAACTGCCCAATCTGAGGTGTATCGAATCTGTAGCTGGAAGGCACGAGGGGGCATAAAACCCATATCCCTAATTCATCCATCAAAAGCCGCCAATGTGCTAACCGCCAACTCCTCTATGCTTCGAGTGCTGGATGTTGAATCAAGGACCATAAACTACTCTCAATCCATCCACAATTTTCAGGAAACAACCCACAGAGGACCTAATTGGGAATATTACACACAAAACCCATGTGCTGGATTTTTCTGATTCCACTTCATCCTCCCACAAATTAAGATTGAAGTTCGCTGCCTGTTAGAATGCCAAACGAAGGTCCAGATGGAGGATCAGATCACAATTCCGACCCGTTGCAAGAAAACCAGAACGTTAGATCTTTATAAAAAATAAACTGCGATGAATTGATCGCAAAAATGATAATTATACATACCTTGTGCGAATTCATGGTGAATTGATATATAAAGCTTTAAGAATACCTTCAAAATGGCTAAATGAGAGCATAGCATATATAATATCACATGCAAAAAAGGATTTGGCCATTGAAACAAAATAGTCAAAACACGAACCCAACACCTACAAAAGTGGGATTATGTCGAGGGGCATTAATAATAAAACTTGGATGCAAATGACATAAGCTTGTTTTAAGGAGTACTTGATTCCAGAAGGAAAATGGACTGAATAAGTGGCGGGAATTGCCAAAAAAGTGGGCTTATGAAGCCTCTGTTAATTAAAAGTGTT
This sequence comes from Picea sitchensis, assembly GCA_010110895.2. Classification (NCBI taxonomy): domain Eukaryota; kingdom Viridiplantae; phylum Streptophyta; class Pinopsida; order Pinales; family Pinaceae; genus Picea; species Picea sitchensis. The sequence goes on from SNQJ01S0017155.1 coordinate 78,659, forward strand.
GGTTAAATGAAGGATTTGGAATTGGGAGAACAATCCTCCATGTCTAGAGGTCTCATTGGAGTAGGTGAGATCAACCTACTTGACCTGTTGTAACTCAAAAACTTCCTACTAGGGTAATCCCTCTTTGTAAAATAAAAGAAGTCACGAGGACTGAAAATGAACCTCATGGAAGAAGTGAAATGACATGAGAAAGTTCAAAATCTCATGGTTGTGCTAGGGAAGTGTGTAGCCCTATTAACTTAAGGGCATGTCTAAGCAAGAGGAATGGGTTTGGTGACCATTTTATGAAAAGGGAGAGCATGTGCAACTCTATGGATCTGAAGGCAACTGAGAAACAAAGTTGTTTCTGGGTGCAGGAATTGTTGGGAAATGTTCTTCTAATTAAGTTGATAAACGAAGTTGCAGAAATATGGAGTGATTGAGCAATCAATCACATCATCCTCTCTTGCTTGGTGGATAGAAAACTAATTTGCCAAATTTCCTGTGGGAAGAGGAGAGTGACCTCTGTCCCTGACTGTTGTTGAACAAAAGGAAGAATTATGGGTGTAATGGTTAAGGTTGATCTACATTTACAACCTATCTTCTGTTTTAATGAGAACAGGAAAAACAACTAGAACCTCTACAAAAGTTTAAAAGGAAAGAGATGGACTTTCTACCCAAGACTAATTATGATCTAGAGATACTCTGGAGTTTTGTATTAAAATACTTAGTAAGTAACATACTTCGAAAATTGTATTTGGGCTTTAAGGAAATAGTCCAAATGTTATTAGACATTAAAATTCATTATAAATTAGGTAAAATGGTTAATGAAATGTTGATCCTGAATGTGGTAAGGGAAGTGTTGGAGCACTTCTAGATGACCAATGGGTCAGATTGATACATATCGATGTCCAAGGGTGGGTGGTATCCATATAAGGTATGACTTGATATGCTCAAGTAGTGGTGAGAGGGAATCTAGAAAGTGATTCCCTTGATAAAAACACATGTTAACCAAAAATGGTTTGAGGCATGAAAGAGAAGCTTGATAAGATGTCTTGTTGCCTTGGGCACTGTTGGAGTTGCCCAGATAATATTTCTGGGTTGTTGAATAATTTTATAATACCAGAGGCAAGAATACTTTCTTGCTGGTTGTTGTTCTATGGAAAGAGGGACATAGTTATGACTATGTCGGTTAAACTTGCCACATGGATATCATGCGAATGACTGCAAGCTCTCAACTGAGAGGGAAGCCCAGTGTTGAGTGTCTTTATGAGACTTGTTATGAGAATGGCAGTAAGATCCTTGGGAGAAGGATCTGGAAGTCTGATATATCCATGTGTATGAATTACATGGAAAGGGGGCAAGTAATGAGCTTGCATGATGAATGTTTAGTTGTGTTTATTTATGCCCGAGTGCATGGATTTAATGCATCGTATGGTTGATTTATATAAGGATTGATATTAAGATTGAATATATATGAATGAATGATGTTAAACGTGCAAATTGTGCACATGTATGATGTATGAGTGAAATGTAGGGTAAGAATTGCACTTGCCAAGATTGAATGAATATCATGGATGGATGGTTGACTCTATTCTGAAGAATCATGAAAGTTTTGTTTTGAATGATAGCTTAAGGGGAATGTGCTCCATTCCCTCAGGAAAGGCTAGTATAAATAGACGAAAGAGTAAATGAGCAATGATGCTTTGTTGTCATGATAAGAGGCAAAATGATTATGCCTTTGAGGATCGCATGAGAATGATTGTGAACAATCATGAGGTGACTGATTTTAAAGTAAAGATGTATGTGAGCTGTGAAATATACCTATAGTAGCTACACATAGGCTTGTGATTATGCATGTGGTTAAGTACATCATGGATGTAAGTTAACAAAACAAGGATTGTGTGTGGATAAATAAGTTGGATGCATAACAAAGATGCATGTTTATATTCCTTATGGAATATTTGGTAAACAGTTGAATCTAACTCAAGGTTGAGGCCATCAAAGATAGTGATGGATATGCAACATGGAAGTTGCATGCCAATGGAGTTCCCTATGAAGGAACAATGTAAATACTCTGTCAGGAGAACAAAATCACAACCTTAATGACTGCTGAGAATTAAGCAGTGATCTACAAGCCTATTTATATAAGAATTCTGGATTACATTATAAAMCAAAATGTATGAGTGGAAGAATAACAAATTAATGTTGACCATTTTGATAACTGAATGGTAATGTGCAGAATGCATAGACTCATGATTCATTGTGAAAAAAAGGTTTGTTGTTGTAGCATGTTGATTTACCAAGAAGGTTGAGGTGTACCTAACTAACACTGCTCTCAAGTAAAAGAGCATGGAGATCACAATAAGAAGTAGATTGCATAAGCAAAGAAGGAGAAAAGGAGGAACACTTTTCTCACCCTAAAAACTCTGAATTGTTTAACAGAGTTGTAAGCCTTAGAAGAGCAGTTGTGGGAACAAGTACAACTGGAAAAAGTGAAAATGAATAAATAAGCATATTTAAATGAATAGGCTTGGTCAAACCGTGTTAAATAAAGGTAGTGAGGCCCTAGAAAATAACTCAACTAGACTAAAAGTCTAGGGATGTGTAGAAGTTGGACGAGGGAAGATTTCCTTGACTCCTTTCTTGTTGTTTATTGTATTTCTATGGTATGAGGGACTGATTTAATGATGCAGGTAAATGTTTTGACACCATAATGATGATGGTTGTATGATTTTAAAAACAATTGAGAATTGTTTGTGTTGTACTCATGAAAATATTAAGGATAATGTGATGAAGTGCATAAAGATATGCTAGGACATATCTGAAAATGTTTTATTGATTAGAATGCTATGATACATGCATTATTATTTTACATGATGACTAATATAATTGTGATATATGTGATCTATAGAAAGAAATTGAAATTGTTGGGAAAGACAGTTACCAATGGTAAAAAAAAAAAAAAACCTCAAGAAGAGGATGAATGTGAGAGGCTCGTTGTTGAAAGATTGTTGAGGGGACTTTGGGAGCCCCATGAAGCACTACTAATGAGGTAAAAATTAGAAAAAAGGGTGCTATCAGCTAGAACATGTATAAAAATGTGCATGCCTGTATGGCATAAGGTATGAAGGGATTTGGTAAGAACCCCTTCTGAAAAGATTTCATTATCTTACTGATATGTGAATAATTTTGAGTGGCTATTGTATGCCATTGCTACCCAAGCAGGGTAAGATTCAGGAAAGAATAATCTGAACAGTAAGGAGAGGAAGTCTACGCCAATCAAGTATGAGTTATAATCCTTGCAAGAAAATGCGTGATTAAGTAGTACCATGGGTACCATGACCAATCTAGGGAGATTGGGAATAAAGGTGCTCATAGTTAGCACGTCGCATAGAATGCATATTGCATAAGAGGGCAGACAATAGATTGCCCATTAAGGAAGGAGGACCTTCCAATACTATACTTGAATTGTAGAGGTGTTAAAGAAAAGAGAAGTTAGGTGGCCATGAGTGTTGGCTCCCTGGTTACTAATGAAGGAAGAATGCTTGGGGGCATTCAAGAGAAACTTTTAAGTTTCATATGTGCTAATTTGGGGTCGTGATCATCCTGTAGTAGGAAGTACAGTCCTGCTACAATAATGAGTGAGAATGAATATGTTAATATTATGGTAGCCGCGGGAGGTATTTACCTCCATGTGTGAACCTGACGAGAATAGAAGACTCCGGGAAGCAAGAGAAACCCTAATGAGTTGGCTAATAACCCTAGAAGCCTTGTCGGCTCAAGAAGATAATTTATAGTAGGTTATTAGCCTCCAAGAGAAGAAGTCGGTCAGAAATAATAATAATATACTGAACAAACACTTATCCAGAAGGAGAAGTCGGCCCCAACAAAATTGGCAAAACCACTATAAATACAGGGTGCCAGTTCTCATTTGTAGCATCTCAGAATTGCAGTTCCCAGTTTGGTGCACAATGTAGTTGCAGTCTTGTGCGCAGGTTTGGAGGAGAGCTGCTGGTGCAGCAGCAGCAACAGCGAGTTTTCAATATTGGCTTGAATATCTCTTGGCTAGGGTTTGGGACTATCTGATCAGTCTTTTGTGTTGTGCTATCCTTGGAGAGAGGCGCGCTACCCTTTGTTTGGCTATCTAGCCTAGGGTTTGCTTCCGGAGGAATTCTCAGTCAAGGTTAAGGTGCTCGGAGGGAGGCTTCGGCCTATGGTTGGGTGACGAAGGTATCGTCAATGGTAAAATGAGCACACCATCTTCT
>SNQJ01S0017155.1:82955-106471 GCA_010110895.2 Picea sitchensis
TTGGCTATCTAGCCTAGGGTTTGCTTCCGGAGGAATTCTCAGTCAAGGTTAAGGTGCTCGGAGGGAGGCTTCGGCCTATGGTTGGGTGACGAAGGTATCGTCAATGGTAAAATGAGCACACCATCTTCTATATTCTAACAGAATAAACCTTATGGGGAAGAGGTTGGTTGAGCTCCAACACACCATAACAAGGTGCTTTCCATAAGTGTGACAAACTTAAACCCAATGTAAGGGAACATTGGGTATGGATGTAGCCATGAATATTGACACATGGATTAAAGTCATTTCACAATTAAAATTGCATTGGGAAAATTTAGTGTGTTGAAAGGATGCATACGTAAATAATGATATTTCCTTTTGCCTTGTACCCTTGAATAGATGAAAATGACTTGGACTATTAGTATGCATAGTTTTGAAAATATAATGTGCAGGAAAACTAACAATTTTTTTGGTTGAGGATTGTTGAAATTGCAGGAAGAAAATGGTCTTGGATATGGCAGTGTCGTAAGCCCATAAGGAAGGCCAATTACTTGCTAAGAAAAACTGCTATGAGACAGAAAGTTCCATACTTGTGAATCTGGTTCATGTGCAGAACATATATGAAAATAAATGTGGAATTTGGAAATTTGTGGGTGACAGATTTGCAAGAAAATTATGAATTTGAAATTGATGATAATATCTCATGATTTATATATACCTGTGATACAAGTGAGACAAAAAAGATTTGTCTAGGAAGGCTAGGTGAAGGCTGTCAAGATGGAAAGCATGAAAAAGGCTATTGTTGAGACAAGAGAACCATGTGGTGAGCCATGATCGTCCCGAAATATGTTGTGTTGTGGAAACATAAGCTGGAGGGACGCCTCGACAGAGAAAGTTTGAGGGATGCCTCCACTATAAGTCTCAATGAAGTCTTTAGAACTCTTCCCGTGCGAGAAAGCCTTGGCAAGGCAAGATGGATCACTCGAGGGATTGTATAACATAGAAGGGGATGCCTGAGCATGGACCTGGAGGCTGAGTGACCGCAAGGAAGAGGAGACTTTGATAATTCGTATAAATTATTGATTGGTATCATGCACATAATGGGTATGTCAAGGGAAAACAATGAGCTAAGATAACAAGACATCCATATGGATGCAAATCCACTAACTGCACATATAAGTATTGCGCTAGATTATGAAATTTTTCCTCTTGAAATTTGCACAACAATAAGATGTTTTCACATGAAATTGTGATTAATATGATTGTTGTCCAAAGTTATTGAAGGCAGGGGACGAAGGTCAAGGGTCTAGAAAGGACCTGACCAAGAAATGAGATCAAGATTTCTGAAGCAGCTGAATGACAAAGGCATGACTGATGTTTATTTTGAGGACGATGTTCCCTTTAAGGGGGAGGGGATTGCAATACCCATGTTTCCCCCATCTTGTAATTAATCATTAATTATGATTACCATGCTATGACATGTGAACAATGTAAATGTATCATTGCTTAGATTTCCAATAACTGATTGTGGAGGTGAAGCCTTGAAGTATTGGCCATGATATCACTAGATGAAAGAGTGAGGAAATTGTAGAGAGGGTTCATTGTGTCAAAATGACCCAAATTCTCTTTGTTGAAATAATAAGCCTCATCTCGATCCCAAATAAAAAATCAGTTAATGAAAGAAGGACTGGTGGTTGAACAATCAACCACCCCATGAATGGAAGCATGGAGAGTCTAGCCAAGGAGACAGAAAACTATCAGCTCGAAGTACCACAGAGTGCATTTTTCCTGCAGGCCCAGACTGACCCAAGTTCCTTCTGACATAAGGAACATGACAGGTCCAAAACCTCCAAGGGGAAAAAGGTGAGGGCGCACAAGAGAAGAGGGATACCGTTCAGAAAGAGGGAGAGTGCGTGAAGCTCTCCAGCTGAGAAGATGAACTAAAGGATTAAGTTGTTATGGTTAAAGGGAGAGAACAAGAGAAAGGATCTATGAGAGTTTGCATAAAACATGACCTGAGCAGAAGGTCGCGAACTTGATGCAGAGGGAGCATCTGATAAACCTTGTAGAGGCTACGACAAAGAAAGGATCTCTGAGAAATTGCAAAAGTTCCCTAGTGATATCATGGCTTCGCACGGGGGTGGCCAGAGCGCTAAGAATCAATGCCTCTGAGCCTACAATTGGGTGGAAAGGGGAACACCCACTGTCAGTTGGTCAGTGATCGACTGTAATAGATAAGTATTTCATATACCCTGTGTGCTAGAATTGAAATGAGTGGTTGGATGTCTGTGTCTATGACTAAAATTTTCATTGCATGATTAATATTAGTAATGTTTATTGTTCTTTTGTGAACCTCTGCATTTGAATGGTTTCTGTTTGCCTCTCCTTAGCATCATGAGAACTATTAGACTTGGGACTTCAAATGAAATTACGAATAAGATTATGGTTTCTGTGCTTGTTGGAAAACCCTTAAGGGAATTTTCCAAAGGATTGATTTTGTAATGTAAGAGTTGGAGCAGACTTCGCTGGAATGCTTTAGTCCCGTCAAACCCTCAAAAATACCTTCCCCTGTGTTAGAACTTAAGTTTTGTGAATGGAAGGTGCTTCCTTCAAACCAATTGTCTAAGAGACCACGAGCTCATTCCCACAACCTTAACCAAATCTTAGCTAAGAGTTAAGAGTGTAGCCTATGGAGCTTGACAAAGTTCCATAGGACCAGGTCCATGGAATCCTTCGCTACACTAAAAAAGGAGCTAAGTAATTCAAGAGTCTGGAGCTATGGGGTGAATGAAAATTGCAAAACCAACCGAAGGAAACCTACTAGTACGGTTACCAGAGGGGTTGACCGATATCTGACGGTTTCCTTAACTATGACCGTGGGATTTGTCCCATCGTTAAACCCTGATCAACTTGTCAGTCACAAAATAACACGAGCCATAGATCTGAGGATACTCTGGGATCTCCCCTAACCATTGGATCTACATCGAGGTTAGTTCGACGTTGACCACTTTGGGAGAAAAGGAGTGTAAAACAGGTGGAACCCCCGAATGCCAAAGTCACGAAGTGATGAGGACCGTCGATTTGAAGAAGCTTCAAGACCTCTCTTAACTGTTCGATTTTGACCATGGTCAGTCTAACGCTGACTGCTCTGGGATTAAAAAGGGAATTTACACAGCCAAACCCTCGAACACCGAAGTCATGAAGCAATGTGGACCGTGGATCTAAGGATCCTTCGGGACCCTTCTCGACCGTTAGATTGAGCCTAGTGAAACGATAGAAGAAAGTACTCCGACGAAGTCCTACTCCGAGAGGTTCGACATGTTGGTGAATGAGAATATCGTCGAAGCGCTGAAGGCCAAAGTGACGTGGCATGTTGTTGTCACCTAGGGTGATGTGGACCCATAGTAGGTGTGCCATGTGTCACCCCGGTTCATGACTTTCACAAACCTTATGTGTCAATTAGACCTTGACACGTGTCACCCATTGACTGGGCCACGTGTCACCCTTATCTTTTTCCAAATGTCTTCCATTGGATCAAACCAAGGAAGATTATGGGTCGTCTGATCATTATTTGGATCTCTGGCTAAGCCCCACTTCAGGTGATTCAGGATGCAAGGCATGGAGTTTCCCCGAAGTGTCGAAGGACAAAGTGACGTTAGCAGAGGATGTGGACAAAGTACATGGTGGAGTATGACCGTGTGACAGAGCCACCATTTGTCAGCACATCGCTAAGCCATGTGTCCTACTGATTTATCATATATGGTATATAGTTGGAGAGATGGATGCCACGTGTCAACGCGGCATCATCACCACATATCTACCATGTGGCAGATGGTAGTAGGGACACCCGTCCAAAACGACACGTACACAAGAGGGACTTGCTCCGGGAATTCGGGACTTTGGAACTCCGGGTATTTAGAGTGCTAGGTCGCAAGCTCCAAAAAGGGATGAAGGTCTGAGCCACATGGTAGGATTCCGGGGTTTTGGGAATCCAGAGGATATGCAAGTAAAGAAAAGAGCGTTTAGTGCCGAAACGTCGAACGTTGAAATCCCTTAAGCCTATGCGTCGAACGAGGGTGAATCTCAGTTGTTGGATTTAACTGTGGATTGATCTCCACCATAGATGTAGGCCAAGTTCTAGGGAACTTCGGGACTTCGGGACTTCGGGAATGTTTCAGACATGGACAAGAAGGATGAAGGACCAAAGGCTCGGTAATCGCGAAGGCACAGAGAACATTCCCTGTAACCGCCCCTCTAGTGGCCATCTCATCGCCAAAGGATGACAACCTTGGTCGATTCCATGCCATGAGGGATGGTACGAAATAGGTGAATCCATGTGGGTGCCACATGGCCTTTGACCAATGATTCCCGAAGAGCTTCGGAAGGGCATAAATTCCAATCCAAAGCTCGGATTTGAGCATGATAATAGTCATTGCAAAGATCTTAATGAGTAGAAGATGATGAAGATCTCAGGAAGAGGATTCAAGATGATTGAGAAAAGAGAAATTCTTATGCCCCATCCCTTAAAAAGGTACTTAGGGGTCGAGTTTGATACAGGTGGGCGACCACCAATCTCCATCTAGCAGTTGTGTAGGGATTCAGACAGCCCCAAAAGTGTAGAACCCACAATTACAAAGAATTACAGAAGAACGTGTTGAACTACAACTTTCAAAATGAACCAGTTGGAATAGGTGGGTGGCTACCAATATCCACCTGGATCAGTCCTTCCCCCCTTAGGAAGCAATGGTCTCCATTGTGTTGAGGGCCCCCATCAGGTGAGGAAATTTATGTTGAATTTGTCCCTCGGTGAGCCATCTGCCTTGGTGGAGAAGCTGCCCTACATTGACAACCTAATAAAGTTGGATCCTTTGATTGTGAGTGCCCTTGACTTATGTGTCCACTATTTTATCAGTGGATGCATGTTCCATGGAGTTAGGGTTGAGCTTTGTTGGTGTCAACTATTCTGTGATCTCTGAGGTGTCCAATAATGGTGGAAAATATGGTCAGAGGAGGTCAACGTTGAACACCGGGTGAAAGCCAAGGAAGGGGGGAGTGTTGAGCTCAAAAGCAATGTCTCCCACAACCTTGGTGACAGTGTAATACTGTTGGCACAGGGGCAAACCCGAGGTTCAACGCTTCAACAATGTGTTGAGGGAAATATATGAATTAATCTTACTCAAAAAAATTCAGACTTTACTTGGCTAAAGAAAAGTAGACGGGAATATCAACCTATGTTTATAGCCAACAAAAATAACATCCTAACTCACAAGTATTAATTACGAGTGCTTAGGCTAGTCTTTTATCAACAAAAAGCTTACTGGAAATTCACTTTTTAGGTAATTTTCTGAATATAACAGTTGCTAAAATAAATCTAAGAACAGAAATAAAGACACCAAGATGATAATCAAGACAGTTGAGACATAAAGCAATCCTTTATTTCATTCCAATTCACCAAAGAGTCATTTTCTTTACAAAATCTCATACATAAATCTTGGAGCAAAGTCAAACTTAGACATCCCCGATGGAACATACAAAAGGACCTCTGACAGAAAACCAAAAATGAACTCTAAAAGCTGGATCAACTTGCCATAGATTGCTGCACACTCGACTCTGCACAATAGCCTTTATCAGTCATGAAATTTAATTCACAAACAGACAAGTCTACACAGACTATCAAAGATACATCAACACATCTGAAAAAYGAGTGTCTRAATGATTTGATTCAGCCCTGAATATTGTTGTATACAATAAGACCCTGCTATCACAAAAGAGAATTAGGCTGTGATGAATATATGAATGAATGAAAACTGAACTRTCTCAACATAAACTCAAAGAGCAAACCTTAGCATGCTTATGATTTTATCCTCCTCTTGTTCCTCCCTTTCCTTTTGCTTTTAACAAATTAAAATTGGTTGAAGAAGTTGAACCAATTCATTAGTTAAGTTAATTAAAAGACTCAACTAACTTTAGTTAGGGGGAAAAGTAATAATTATAATAAGGGTCATAAATAAATAATAACTAGTAGGTGGGACCCCTTATGACTCTCTTTAGTTCATAACAACGATAACAATCATAACATAACCATTAGTTAGCAAAACATACCTCCTTGTGCCTCCCATCAACATATCCACTTTTGGCAATTTAAACTCATGAAATTTTAAAATCATTTCAAAAATAATACTCATATGTCCAAAATAAACATGGTGTCCAAAGATCCATGAAATCAACTGTCATAAAACACTAGATAACATAAAACTCAAAAGCCATATTTCCCAGTTTGTGATGCAACCCTTCCTTAGTTGTTGTTGTCACCTCTTGATTTTCCTGAATTTTCCTTAGGTTGTGCAGAGCCTTTGGGCTTAATCTCGTTGATCACATGGGAAGAATCGTCCCTCAAATGCATCCGGGAAGACATAGATTTGTCAGAGTCATTGGAGGGTGAGGAAGGGGCAGTAGTGGCTTTTCCTTTATCAAGTTCATGGTGGGCTTCAGTCTCCAATCTCTTGCTAGCATGGGAGGATTGCACTGGCGAGTGATTAGGGGTAGCTTGGACAATGGGGTTAACTGACGGAGGAGGAGGCAAAGAGAAGTTGGGCCAACCACGATGTTGGGAGACTGTCGGGTGGACAATCTCCTACCGTCCATCATTTTTAGGGACCTCGGGTTGTAATGAGACATGAGGAGGTACAGGGATCCTAGGTGCTTATGGGGCCTTGAAAGGAGGCCTTTCAGGCCTAGGTCGAACTATTCCCTGGCCAATCCAATTAAAGAATTTCGCATGAAACATTTGGCTAAGCTCTTCTGAATCAACGTCAAAATGTATAGAGAACCTGGGCCTTCTTGGGCCTTGGTTCCAGTTACCTCTACCTTTGTTTCCTCAACCATGGCTTCCTCAATTGAAAAAACTCATCCTGCATGCGTGATCAATTATAAAATAGTCTTTTAAATAGCCATACATGACAACTCTTAAAAATATGAAATAGATTTGGCTCAAAATGTATCAGACTCATGCAATCCAATTCATACAAATTGTTTTACTGTTAAATAACGAGTACGGGGGTGAAACATGGTTTTGGGATATGTGAGGGGTTTGTATGGAGAAAAAATATGATATAATGAAAGAGGAGAAGCATGGTCACTGCTCAATGATAACAACAATCAACTATAAAGCAAACCAATAAAACCTCACTGCAATCCACACAAGACACTGCCACTTTCATCCATTTTAACACATAAATTCTCTTGACTATAATCAATCTCAGAATAGGGAGTGGAAAAGGAATATGGGAGTTGACGGGGTTTGTAATTAGCAGAAAGTGAAATAATGGAAGGGAAGAAGGATGGTTACTGTTCTTGGGATTAATTAAGTGATCCATAAAACATCATGTGGAAGGAGATGCATCAACCATCAATCACTTGACTAAATAATAATCTCTGTGTATTTAACAAGTTCACTGTTCAAAATCAAATGTCCCACATAGTGCCATCACAAAAAAACGGGCGTCCTATACAATTTGCAAGAGGTTATGTTCCCTTCATTCACACACTTTGGATTTTATAACAATTTACGAACAATGCCCATTTCCAATCTGTAACTACCAAAAACAACCACTACCCATGCATTTCTTCAATCCAAAACTATACCCAAAGTCATGTTTTCAAAATAAAAATGAAGTCACTATTACTGCAATCGGGCTTATCATTTAAATGCAACGACATTCGTTCAACATATATGGCAGTAACCCAAAAAATCAAGATCGAAATACAACCCATAGTCACCATTTTGACACAAGCTACACACATGGTAATTTTCCCAGGCAATGTAGTTCTGCCACTGCCAAAAAAAAAACAATTCAATGTGACTTAAAAACTGGGCCATCCATTCAACATGACGGGGTATCAACAAAATTTCTTAACAAATGATCGATTGCAACAAAACATGCTCAAAAACTTTGTGGGTATCCCTAAGTGTGAAGCCATCTATGTTATACACAGTGCACAGGCAACAAACACAATGAGGCAACATCTCCATTCAACAAAAACAGTACACAGCCATTGCAATAACTCATCCATCATGTCGAGCCATCGATTAAATATAATATTGTTGTGATCTGATCACACTGTAATACTGTGTAAATCCAGGTTTACACAGTTGAACAAATATAAAGATGCAGTGGAAAAATTCTCTACAGTGATCCAACTCAATAGTCATTCAGCCCAAAGAAGAACACAATTACCATGCCCATTAATTCATTTGAAAAAACACCATGCACACACGCGATATGCGTGAGCAACATCAAGTCCTTATAACCAGTGCTAGTTAATTGTCCAAATGATTCTCAGTGCAATTACCAGTGACTGTGTATTAACCAAACAATTCACCACTGTTGTAGAAAATCAATCAACCGAACAAGTTGTGGTAGCTATGCATACCCACACATCCATTCGAATTGGGGCAACATCCCTCTCCATTAAACAACACTGAGTTATCAAACATAAGGAGAGCGACTGTGTAACTTGAGTCATGTAGATAACAAATAGGGTTTACCAATGTTTTACAGAGGCAGTAACTAAATGCCAAACCAACACAACTGTCATATAGCCAACTGGACAGGCCTGTACTAAAAAATAGTCAGCAACATACAACCATCCAACAATCAAGTGGTAAAACCAATAGGCCAGGTTGGTGTTCCATGTTAACCCTCGAACCTGTGGAGTTAAAGTTTCGCACTGCGACTAACACATGGAAGCTAGAGCCAACTTTCTTCAATGGTGAAAAACCTTGATACCAACAATGCATACACAGAGGGAACCACAAATTATTCGCAGATAGAGAACTAGTCTCGAGATAGGAGGGCTATAACATAGGAGCGAGGCTCCAACCTGATGGATAGTGATTCTTAACATGCACAGGGAGTAACCCTTATGGCTCCTAAAACAACCACAACACTGAGGTGATGACCAAGCCGAGTAAGAACATGAGAGCCCATTTCGTGTCCTCTAGTGATGAAATCAACCATTTCCCATATGAACAAAATACAGTGATGAAGAGTTCCTTATGCCATTAAACCCATGAAAACCAGATACTGGACAAGTGATGCACATGCGTGGGGAGCTATCCACCCAAGACTTAAACAAAAATCCTCGAATTGAACCAGTAGTAGTAACATAGAGCTATCACCAGGAAGACCGATAACCTCTACGAGCTCAAAAATATTACAGGAAGAACCATCCATTTTCATTCAAAAACCAAAACTCACACAGTTGCAACGCTTAGGAAAAACACAAACCCATACACCTGAGCCAGTAATCATTTCATAACCAGAGCGAAGTCAAGAATGGCAAAAAAAAATACATACCTATAGACTACTCCGATACCACTGATCCAAATTTATGAGCAGAATGAAGAGATTGAATATAATAACACACAGATACAAAGAACAACAACAAATATCCAGTGAACAATAATTTCTATTAATAAATAAAATAGTCTGAAACTATAAAACTGCAGAAGTGAAATTAACTTGCTCGAATGGTAGTAGCTATCTCTAAGAGGAGATGTGTCTATTACGTGCATCTATCTGAGCATAAATGATTACAATGAGGCTCCAAAGGCCTTTTTAATATTATTCATGAATGCCAAAACCCTAGACATCCAAAAACCTAACCCTAGGAGATGAAACACCAAAAGTTATGTGGGCCTCGATGGGTAAGTTGGTACCTGAACTTCTCAGGGCCGTAAAGTTTGCATATAAACTCTGTTTTAGGTGCGTGATAGCCCGTTGGAAAGGTTATTTAGAGAACTACACATTATGCCATCAAACTCTGGCTCCATTTATAGTTTGCTTGTGGCAAGACAAAAAAACATTGTTTAGGGCCCCAAAATGACTGTGGAAATACAAAAATATGTGTTGACATGAAAACTTCCTAAACAAGCCATTTGGATTAGGTGGGCAACCAACAATATCCATCTGGCAGCTGTGTAGGGCTTCAGACAACCCCAAAAGTGTAGAACCCACAATTACAAAGAATTATATAAGAACGTGTTGAACTATCGATGTCAATTTCCACTCGGATTAGTCCTCCCGCTTATGAAGCAATGGTCTCCATTGCATTGAGGGCCCCCATCAGGTGAGGAAATTATTGTTGAATTTGGCCCTGGGTAGGCCATTTTGCTTGGTGCAAAAGTGGCCCTACCTTGACAACCCGATAAAGTTGGATCCTCTACTGGTGAGTGCCCTTGATTTATGTGTTCACTATCTGATCATTGGATGCATGTTCCATGCAGTCATGGTTGAGCTCTGTTGGTTTCAACTGTTCTGAGATCTCTTAGGTGTCCAATAATGGTGGAAAATATGGCCGGAGGAGGTCCACATTGAACATTGGGTTCAAGCCAAGGAAGGGGGGAGTGTTGAGCTCAAAATAATTGTCTCCCACAACCTTGGTGAGAGTGTAAGGTCCATAGTGAAGTGGACAGAGCTTCCGATGAGGCCCTGTAAGGCGTTATTTATGCAAATGTAACCAAAACTTGTCTCCCACCTGAAACTTGTGCGGTACCTGGTGTTAATCATGGATCTGCTTGTACTTAGCATTGGATTTCTGCAAAAAATCATGGACATGTTGGTTGATGTGTTGAATCCACTCAATGAATATGGTGGCTTTGTCGGCCTCACACTGAAATGGGAAGAGTCTATTTGTGTGGTTGCAAGAGGTAGTGCAACATCAATGGGACCCAAGGGTTGGAATCCCAACGCCACCTGAAAGGGGCTATGGCTGGTGGAGCTATGGAGAGTCTTGTTGTAGCTATGTTGGACATAGGGAAGACTCTCATCCCATGTATGCAGATGCTTAGAGTTATACATGCACAAGATGTGCACAATCATCCGATTGACAACCTCTGTTTGGCCATCTGTTTGAGTGTGGACGGAATTTGACTTAGTCATCTTGGTGTCCAATGATGACCAGAGACTTGACCAAAATGTGCCAAGGAACCTGTTGTCCTGATCGAAGATGATGCTCTGTGGTATCCCAAAATGGACCCACACTCGTTCGAAGAAGAGATTGGCAGTATTTGCCGCTGTGAGCTCTTATTGTAGGCTGTGAGAATGGCCATCTTGGAAAACTGATTAACCACCACAAATACACAATCATTTCCTTGCTTGGTGTATGGAATACTAGACATGTAATCCATCGAGATGGATTCTCAAGGCCTCTCGGGAGTAGGAAGAGGGGTGTATAAACCTTTCTTATTGATGGTTGGCTTGACAATTGCACAAGCAATGACATATATGATATACTTGATGACGTCTTGTTGAAGTTTTGGCCAATAAAAATGTTTCTGTAGAATGACCATAGTTTTCTCCATGCCAAAATGTCCTACTATCCGACTGTAGTGAGCCTCCCAAATCAACTTTGTACGCTCACTTGCAGGAACATAGAGATGGCCCAGATGGCATAACATTCCATCCTGAATGTGAAAATAAGTGACATTAACGCCTGTACCCAGGAGCTCATAGGTGGTGGAAAAGTCAGTATATCGCTGATAAAGTTGGGGCCACTGAGATGCCTCATGCTCACAGGAATGGAGCACGATGGTGAGTGTAGCCACGAGAGGTCGACTGAGGCAGTTAGCGACACGATTTGCGCTCCCCATCTTATACTTGATGTTGAGATGGAATTGTTGCAGGTATGTCGACCACTTTTGATGGAAGTCGTTATGCAACTTTCTTTGTGTCTGTATGAACTACATAGGCTTGTGATCAGTGTGGATGATTGTCTCCTTGCCAAGAATGTAAGGTTTCCATTAACGACAGGCATTCACAATGGAATACATTTCCTTTTCATAGGTGGGATATTTTCAGATGGTATCTGAGAGTGTCTCACTATGGTTTGCTACTAGATGACTGTGTTGAGTGAGAACTGTGCCTTCAACATAGTCAAATGCATCAATCTCAATCTCTAAGGCCATATTTTTCTCCACGCAAAAATGTCTTGCCATCTGACTGTAGTGAGCCTCTCAAATTTGGTTTGCACACTCACTTGCAGGAACACAGAGATGGCCCAGATGGCATAACACTCCATCCTAATTGTGAAAATCGATGACATTTGTGCATGTACCCAAGAGCTGATAGGTTGTGGCGAAGTCAGGATCTCAATGATAAAGTTGGGGCCATTTAGATGACTCATGCCCACAAGAATAAAGTACGGTGGTGAGTGCAACCACAGGAGGTCGACTAAGGCAGTCAACGACATGATTTGTGCTCCCTGTTTTTATACTTGATATTGATATGGAATTGTTGTAGGTATGTGACTACTTTTGATGGAGGTCATTCTATAACTTCCCTTTTGTCTGTATGGACTGCAGAGGCTTGTGTTCAGTGTGGATGATTGTTTCCTTGCCCAGAGTGTAATGTTTCCATTGACACCAGGATTGCACAATGGAATACATTTCCTTGTCATAGGTGGGATATTTCCAGACGGTATCTGAGAGTTTCTCACTATGGTATGTGTTGGCACAGGGGCAGACCCAGGGTTAAGCTCCAAGAGTGTACCAACAAGCCCTGATTACTGGCCCTTCCAGCAACACCTGCGAAGCAGTTGTAGTCTCACCCGAAGCAACTATGGGGGGGTTGCAAGACAGAGATGTCTAAAACCAAGGGGATATCAAGTGGATCTAATACAAAATCAATACAACAATTATATATCATCTACCAGTTCATATCTACTCTACAGAACTATCTATTAGATCTAACACAATAATGCAATAATGATATACCAAATGACAAAGAACAGAGCATTAGTCACACCCACAACACAAAATATACGTGGTTCACCCTCCCTCTAGGGCTACGTCCACATAACTATGCTTTATAATGTATTAAGATGAAGCATATACTTCTCTTCTGCGCTCTTAGCTAACATATCTTCTTTCTCCTTCTCTCTATCTCTCCCCTTCCTGCGCACCCAGCTGTAGGACTGATCTTCACACCCAGTTGAAGATCTTACAATACCAGAAGGCTCTCACGCTTAACACTTCTCTCTCTCACAAAATAATCGCTCATACCAATAACAAAACTAGAACGAAGCCTCTTTCCTCATATAGGTTCTTATTTATACATTACAATCACTCACCGACAACCTTAGGTTGAAGCCTAGGTTTCAAAACCCTAGATACCAAAACCCTAGATGTCTAAAACCCTAGGTCAACTTGACCTGCGTTTTCAGGGCTTCGCCAGCCTGTCTTTCCTTCCTTCTCGTGCGATGCTCCAAAGCATCCAACGGTGGATTTTTCCGCTTGTTGAGTTTTCCATGATCCTTCTTCCTTGCTGATCTGTCATCCTCAATATCCTCGTCCAATGACTTGCTTCCTTTTACTTCGCTTCATCTTTTCTGCTCTTTTGGTCACTTCGACCTAGTAATAGTCACTGTGTCTTCCGCGCAATTCACATTTTGTCTTTTCTTCCTTGATCTTTGCTTGCTTCCATAACCAAGGGCCAACATGCCCCAAACACTCACCTGTGACTCGTCTCGAGGCACTTCAGATCTGATCTCTCTGTTTTACTTTGGCTTCAGACTGCACAGTGCAACCTTTGCTTTTTTCTCTATGCCTACTCTCCTTCCTTATGCAGACTATCTTTTCTGTGTCTGGTACCCAGTTTCAACTGCACCTGGTACCTAGACCCTTATCCTGATGCTTTTACTGAGAGCTACGAGGCAGCTGGTTGGCATAATACAACTTCAGCCGGCTCCCGTTCACCAAACCTTCCTTCCATTCTCCATTCAAAGTCTTCAACTGCGCATCTCCTCCTTCCGTAACATAGGCGACCTCATATGGCCCGAGCCAATGCGTTCTGAACTTCCCAGGATGTTTGATGAACTTACTATCATATACCAGTACTAGATCGCCTTGTTTAAATGCCTTCTTCTTGATGTGCCTGTCATGATAGGCCTTCTCTCTTTCCTTCTGTACCTGCTGATGGAATCCTGCAACAAATTTGTCTTCCTCCAATTCGACCAACTATGCAAGCCTCTCTCGAACAACACCAGTGTTGTCCATATCTGTAAAAGGCAACAATTCTTAAGCTTGGTTCCAAATATTCCATTGGGACAACAGTTTCGAGACCATACACCAACTTAAAAGGGGTTTGCATTGTTAGCTTCTTGCAAGTGCTTCTATAGGCCCATAGTACTGATGGTACTCTTAAATCCCAGTCATCTCTATTGACACTACAAATCTTTGTTAGCACTATTTCCAAGATCTTGTTGAATGCTTCCACTTTCCCATTTGCTTGGGGATGGTAAGGTGTTCTCTTCTGATGATGAACTATAAATTCCTCGGTCAAGGATTCAATGTTTTTATTTATGAAATGTGTGCCTTGATCACTCATAAGGATCTTTGGGCATTCAAACCTAGTTATGATGTCATCAAATATGAAGCGCACAACTGTAGTTGCACTACAGTCCTTAATTGCTCTTGCTTCAGCCCATCTGGTCAAGTATTTTATCGCAATAATGATGTACCTTGCTCCTGTGCGCTTCATTGGTGGGTTTATAGGTCCCTTGAAGTCAATGGCCCATTTATCAAATGCTTGTAGGGTCATTTGTGGTGTTAACGACATTTCATCTCTTCTGGATGGTTTCCCAGCTCTTTGGCATACATCGCAGGCTCTATAATAGTCTTTAGCATCTTTGTGTATGGTAGGCCACCAAAGGCCAACTCTAAGAACCTTATGTACAGTGGCTTTCCCTACGTAGTGTCCTCCTGCGATGCCTTCATGAGCTTCTACGAGGATCAATGGTCACTCTTCCTCCATAACACACCTTCTCAATATCTCATCAGGTCCCATTTTGTATAACTCTCCAGCTATAAGTGAAAAGTCTGCAGTGCGCACTACTAGTTGTTTCTTCTGGGGAATTGTATACTCGCTAGGTGCCATTCCTGTTGATAGGAACTGGACTATCTCTGCGAAGTGGTCATCAATATTTCTAATGGCCAACAACTGTGCATCCGGTAGTGTATCCTCCAAACTAGTGGGTTCTTCTCCATGTTCCAACCTCGACAAGTGGCAAGGACCTTTGTTCATTCTTCCTGGATTAACTACGATCTCAAAGTCATATTGCTGAAATAGAAAAATCCATCTACATATATCCCCCCCAACACTGGATTTTTGACTAGGTATTTCAACGCGGAGTGATCAGTAAACATTTTAAAGTGTCCTCCCAACAAGTAGTGGCGAAATTTCTGCAGTGCATACACCATGGCTAACCCTTCTCTTTCAATGGTGGTGTAATTAATCTCAGTTGTGGATAGTTTCCTGCTAGAAAAAGCTAACATATGGTCAATATCTCCTTCCCCAGGTTGTGCTAACACTACTCCTAAGGCAATATAAGATGCATCGACATGCACATGAAACTCCTTGCTCCAATCTGGGAAAACCAGAATAGGCACAGTAACCATTTTCTATTTCAGTGCGTCGAAGCTCTGCTGGCACTCTTTTGTCTAGTGAAATTGACAGTCTTTCTTCAAAAGTTTCTCAGAGGTGTTGTAATCTGGGCATATCCTTTAATGAACTTCCTGTAATATCCCGTATGTCCCAATGCAATGCGCAACTGTTGGACTGAAGTAGGAGGTGGCAGATAAACTATAATGACAATTTTAGATGGATCTACCAGCAAGCCCTGCTTGCATACAATATGACCTAATAACACTCCAAATGGTGAAAATAAAATGCACTTCTTTAGGTTTAAGCAATTTGACACTGCCTGCATTTGTCCAACATTAGCCTTAGACATTTAATATGATTTTTTAATAAACTAAAAACGGTCCAATCATCAAAATATGCTTCTAGAAATTCATGTAGGAACTCTTTGAATGCTTCGACTACCACCCTGGAAAATATGGCTGGGGCATTCTTGAATCCAAACAACATTACGGTATATTGGTAGGATCCCCATTCTGTGGCAAAGGTGGTCTTATAGCGATCTTCCTTGGCAATCCGGATCTGATGGTATCCTGAAAATCCATCTGTAAAAGAATATACCTCCTGGCCCCCTTACATTTTCTAACACTTCGTCAGTGAATGGCATAGGGAAGGGGTCTTGCAAACATGCATAAGTCAACTTCTTGAGGTCTACGCAGATCCTGATATTTCCTGTCTTCTTGTCTTGTACCACCATAGGGCTAATTCATTCTGATTCTTCGACAGGTTCTATAATCCCCACTTCCAGCACTCTGTCGAGCTCAATCTTCACTTTCTCCTTATATTTAGGGTTCAATCTGTAGGGTCTCTGTTTGAATGGTCTTGCATCTGGTTTCAAAGGGTTCCTAATTTCTCCCATAGGCCCTTTAATGCCCTTCATATCAGTGAACTTGGTCGGAAACAAGTCCTGATATTCATGCAGTAACTCTGTTATCTTGTCAATAGTAGCATCATCCCAATAATCTGCAACATTTGCAAGCTTTAGTGTCTGATCTGTTCCAATGTTGACCTTCTTAATCTTGATCGGTTGTCCAATGAATGGTATCTCAACTCATGGTCCTTCCACATCTCTCTGGCCTTCTATTTCGACAATGTTCACTTTCCTAGGATCATCGTCTTCATCGACATTGATGTTGTAATAGCCTTGCAGTTTCTGGAGAGGCGCAATCCATTCGTCCTCTTCTTGTTCTAAAGGGGGGATAGAGGCCTCCTCAAATACTTTTTGTCTTACAATCTGTAACGCTTGATCTACGGAAGGATATTGATTGTCAAATAAGAAGGTGGTTACAAAGTTCTGAGTCATACCTTCCCAATCTGCAGTGATGAGGCACAGCTCCGCTTGAAGGTACAAGTTGATAGGGGTTATGTCTAGTGTGTTAATGAACTTGTGCACCCACTGCTCTTGAGGAATGGTTCTCCAGTCTTCCTGGCAACTTCGCACATGCTCCTTTGGGCAACTTTGACCTGTGTACCGAACTTTGCAGCCTTCCACTTGACCTGAGAACCGCGCGATCATTAGGGTACGACATTGTACCCATTCTGTAATGTTGTTTTTGTGCATCCCCCACCATCTTATTGGTGTTTCTTTCAAGGCCTCATCCTTTGCCAACAAACGTTGCTGCATTGGTACACTTTCTTCAAAGTCCGATAAGAAGGTTTCTAATGGATTCAGACCATCAAAAGTGGGTAAGTTACTTACTGTTGTGCTGATCCAACGAATATCTCTGGTTAATATAGCACATCTCCTTGTAGATACTTCATACATTTTGTTATGCCAGTTCTCCAGTGCTTCTTCTGAATCTGATGAACATGCGCTGTCACTTCTCCATCTCAGGTTTCCATCGACCGTAGGATTAATGTAATCTTGCTGTCTGGATGTTAATTTGTATATGTTTTCCAGTTCATATGCGCGGTCTTCTTCCCTGATAGGTTCTGTGTATCGCTGACCTTCATCTGGATCTAAAGGTGCAATGACCTTAAGGCCATCTCTTTCAAACGTCATACGTATTTTCTTTAAATCAACCACGGTGGAATTATTGAAAGCCCAATCAATTCCTAACAATGCGGGGTAAGGGAAGTTGTCATCAACTATCTAAATTACCTCAAAATATGCAAACGTTCTTACTCTATCGATGTCCACAAGGACATGTTCCAATATTCCAAAGGGGATTACATCTTGTTGATTAGCCATCCTAAGTCTGATAGGGGAATATATCAACTTCGGTTTTCCCATCAGTGCCCGGGTTTGCTTCGTCATGAGATTGACCTCCAACCCTAAGTCGAGGACCACATAGTCTATATCATATTCTCCTATATGAGCATTCAAGTGTAGTTCCGTATTTGTCCTTCTCTTCTTGGATAGTTGATGTACTGCTTTATTCAGTGAAGGATCTATCCTTCCTATCTCATACTATCTGATTAAATTGTGTAGCTCTTGTACAACACTTTTGTCTTGAATCAACTTAATACAAGTATATAAAAATTCCATGAGCTTGCTTACCTTTTTTCCTTCTTTTGGTGAAGCAGACTGATTGAATGCCAGAGGCATTCCATATTCTCTTACTTATGGCCGTGTCTTTGATGAAGAGCCTTGGTCTGCTTTGAACTCTTTTCTTGCCTCCTCAAATATTTGTCTTTCTTTATTTGCATCAAAAGTTTGGGTATTCTCTGTAGCTTTCCTGACTCCCGAGTCTTCTGTAGTCTTTCCTTGGGTTAGTCTGTCTTATCCTGTAACAACACCTCCTCTAGTGATAACAACAACTCTAGGATCTTCTCCGCGAGGTTCGACTTTGATCAATTGTATTTGTGGGTTCTGCTGAGGTCCTCGTTTCTCTTGAAGTTTAGCCAACAATTCTAGAGATTCCTCGATGACATGCTTGAAAGAGTTGCAATAGCTGCAAGTGGTACAAGGGTTATGACAGTCCCTTGCCAAGTGTCCAAGATGTGCGTAGTTATAACAAATTATTTGTCCTTGACCTGGACCCATACCTCCTCCTCTGAATCCACCGCGAGGATTGAAGTTTCCTCTCCCAGGGGAGTTATACTGCGTAGTATTTCCTTCTTGTTGTACTTCGCCTTGAATCTTGTATATATCCCTTGAACTTTCATGCATGAGGTCATAAGCCCTACAATCCCTATCATCATGCCCTATAGACTTACAAAACGTGGAATACAAATTTGTGGGTGTCTGCACATATTTTTGCATGTAATAGCACTCACCAGGGCGATGTCTATTTCTTCATACCTCGCACCAGGGTAGGGTGGCTTTCTTCAAAGGGCTTTGAGCTCCAGAGACCAAGTATTCATGAAATAAGGGACATTGTTCCTTGTCATGGCCTTCTGATCTGCATCTGATACACCAAATGTCTTCTCTTTTATCTTTTCCCTTGTCTTTCTTCATATCTTCGAYCTATAGAGACAAATTAGTTAGCTGACTCAAGATTTGACTCATACCTGAGCTGGATTCTCCCATAGGGGCTTATTCTAACTTCATGGCGATCTCCAAYGCCTCAGCCTGCAAAGCAATATTCTGTTGCATCAGAGGAACTCTGATGTGTGGTAAGAGGGCAACAATGAACCATTCTTTGTTCTGCTAATTTGGGATCTGAAAAGTCAATCAACATGTTAAGGTCTTGAATCTCTGGTCGAATTCCCAAACAGATTCAACTACCTTCTGCTTGATCTCTTTCAACTCTGTAATACAATGTGACTCTGACTTGGGTTTCTTGAACTCCACAATTAACACATTCTTGATTTCATTCAGTGGCTTAGGCTGTGCAAGTCCTTGGAAAATCTTCATGTACCAGCTCAATGCGCGATCCCTTAGGGTAGTACTAAACCGAGTTCTTTTAACAACTTCGTCGGTGACATTTTTAATATTCCATACGGCTTCACATAGGAAGTAGTGTTGATTAGGATCTTCAGATCCATCTCCCCTAAAAATAGGGAGCCTCATCTCATCTTCCATAGATATTCCTAGGGTTCCTGATTGAGTATGTTGCGAACTACTAGTGATAGTGCTCTGAGTGCTCTGATTGCTTAATGTTGTTGAAACAACGATAGGATTAATAGTATTTACTTCGATAGTCAGTGCAATTCCTGAAGCTTATGGTTCTTTTTGGCGAGGCTCTGCAACATTCCCTTCCTCTGAATGCTCCTCGTTTGTCAAATCTGCCTCTTCTCCACTGTAGAAACCCTCGCCCCTGTAGTTTTTCTTAAACAGGTTCATGAGAAGGACTTTTCTGAACACTCTCCCACTGCATGTATGTCTAGCCTCTGTGTTGCTATCGCTGTCCGAATTCTTGAACATTAGCCTTTCTAGATCCGTC
Organism: Picea sitchensis; assembly: GCA_010110895.2. Lineage (NCBI taxonomy): Eukaryota > Viridiplantae > Streptophyta > Pinopsida > Pinales > Pinaceae > Picea > Picea sitchensis. The sequence continues at coordinate 102,742 of SNQJ01S0017155.1, forward strand.
TAGCTACTGTATCTTCAAGATGTTCTTCTCATGTAATAGCATATTGATCATCAACTTTAGAAAATGTAAAAATTTTCCTGTGGGTCCCTTGAAAAAATATCTCTCGGCTTGGCTATATGATTCTACTCTGTCAACAACAAACTCGGTGATGTACCCTCCAATGGTACTATTAAACCAATGATCTACTTCTCTTGACACGGTGTTATCAACTCTCTTGACCTTCTTGATCAATGCCGACATCCAAACCACAGGTGGCCTAGATCTGATCTCAAATTGGGTATTTGCTAACCTAGCTAGCCACTCATATAGCTCTCGATGGATTCTTCCAAATAAAATTTCATGTATATCAGTAAAGATATATCTTTCCAACCAATCCTCTGTATTAAGATTAGGGTTCTTATTCTGGGCTTCAGCGAAGTCCTTTTCTTGGTCTTCTATCCACTTCTAAATATCTGTCTTCGATGGAAACCACCTTGACATTCCCTCAAGAAGATTTCGGTCCCAACAATGGAACCATTTGTTGGCACAGGGGCAGACCCAGGGTTCAGCTCCAAGAGCGTACCGACAAGCCCTAACTACTAGCCCTTCTGGCAACACCTACGAAGCAGATGCAGTCTCACCTGAAGTAGCTATGGGGGGGTTGCAGGCCAAAGATGTCTACAACCAAGGGGATATCAAGTGTATCCAATACAAAATCAATACATCAGTTATATATCATCTACCAGTTTAGATCTACTCCGCAGAACTATCTATCAGATCTAACATAGTAATGCAATAATGATCTACCAAATGACAAAGAATAGAGCATCAGTCACACACACAACACAAAATATACGTGGTTCACCCTCCCTCTAAGGCTACGTCCACAGAACTGTGCTTTATAATGTATTAATATGAATCATACAGTTCTCGTTTGCACTCTTAGCTAGCAGATATTCTTTCTTCTTCTCTCTATCTCTCCCCTTCTTGCGCACCCAGCTGTAGGACTGATCTTCGCACCTAGCTGTAGTACTGATCTTCGTACTCAGTTGAAGATCTTATAATACCAGAAGGCTCTCATGCTTCACACTTCTCTCTCTCCCACAATAATCGCTCATAGAAATAACAAAACTATAACGAACCCTCTTTCCTCATCTAGGTTCTTATTTATACATTACAATCACTCACTGAGAGCCTTAGGCCGAAGCATAGGTGTCAAAACCCTAGATACCAAAACCCTAGGTGTCTAAAACCCTAGGTCAACTTGACCCGCGTTTTCAGGGATTTTCCATCCTGTCTTTCCTTCCTTCTCGCGCGGTGCTCCAAAGCATCCAATGATGGCTTTTTCCGTTTGTTGAGTTGTCCACGATCATTCTTCATTGCTGATCTGTCATCCTCGATCTCTTCGTCCAATGACTTGCTTCCTTTTACTTCGCTCTGTCTTTTCTACTCTTTTGCTCACTTCGACCCAATAACAGTCACTGTGTCTTCCGTGCAGTTCACATTTTGTCTTTTCTTCCTTGATCTTTGCTCGCTTCCATAACCAAGGGCCAACAGTATGCTACTAAATGACCGTGTTTAATGAGAACTGTACCTACAACATAGTCGGACGCATCAGTCTCAATCTCGAATGGTTGTTCCAAACTAGGTAAGGAGAGTACTAGAGCTGAGCACAAGCGATGCTTCAGATCATCAAATTCTTGTTGTTGTGCCTTCCCCCATGCAAAATTTTCCCTGCCACCTCCCTTGGTCACTTTGCTGAGGGCCCATGCAATATTGGAGAATCCCAACACAAACCGTCGGTAGAAGTTGGCAAGTCCCAAGAAGCTTCGAAGCTCGGTTAGTGTGATCGGGGCTGGCTAATCACGGATGACTTGGATCTTATCTGGATCCACATGTACCCCATGCTCATCAACAATGTAGCCTAAGTATGAGACCTTGTCCATGCCAAAGGAGCATTTTTCCAAGTTGGCATATAGCTTGTGTTTCCGCAGAGTGCTCAAAACTTGTTGAATATGTTGCATGTTGTCCTCCTAAATTCTGTTGAAGATGAGGATGTCATCCATATATACCACCACAAAAGAGTTGGTGAAGGGTCTCAATACATCATCCATCAACCTCATGAAAGTGGTTGGTGCATTTGTTAAGCCAAAGGGCATGAACAACTGTTCAAAGAGACCTTCTTTAGATTTTAAATTTGTCTTTCATACATTGGTCAATTTGATGGGAACCTGGTGGTAGACAAAATTTAGGTCAATCTTGTTGAGGAAATTTCCCCCCTGAGTTGGTCAAGAAGGTGATCGATTCATGGAATTGGGTACCGGTTCCAGACTGCCGCTAGGTCTCGTTTTTCTTCTGCATCAGTACAATCGGTCTTCTAAAAGCGAAGAAGTTGGGTCTGATGTACCCCTTTTGAAGCAACTCTTGGATCTGCCGCTTGATTTCATCATTTTCCATCAAAGAGCAACGATAGACTGGTCCATTAGGCAGAGGTGCACCAATGGTTAGGTCAATTGGATGCTTGACTTGGCAGTGCATCGGTACCCCTGTGGGTGAGGAGAAGATGTCTTTGTAATCTTCCAAAATCCCGTCCACTTGCTTCTGTTGCAAAGAGAGGCTTTGTGTAGAGGCCACAAATGTGGCAACAACCTTATGCTTATTGTGAGCACGAATCACAAAGAACATGAACTTCCTGAATTGTGAAATGACTTTACTGAATTGCTTACCAGAGATTAAAGAAATAGCGGTAGGCGATGCTACTTATGGTATCCTATACAATTTTCTACCCAAAGTAATAATAATACTGCAGGGTCTAGACTCATACAAAATATGTCACTTCCACAAATATGGCTATCCTAAAAGAGCATCACAAACTACAAGGGGAGAAATATCACACAATACCTCATCTTTGAAGGGCTTGATGCCGTAGGGAGGACGACATTGTTGGCAGAAGCATAGATCTCTTCCTTGGCAAAGCCAACTGATGGTGTAGGGCTGCGGGTGTGGTTTCACCGACAGGTCCAACAACTTGACGACCTCTATTGAGATAAGGTTCTTCTGACTGCCTCTATCGATAATGAAATGAAGCAGAGCCCCCTTTACCCACATCTGTGAGTGAAAGAGGCGCTCCCCTTCATCTTGTTCTTCAAGTTCGCTTGGCTTGACTTTGGTGGTAACGACAGTGGCGCTGGGTTTGGCATCGATAATCTGCTTCCTTCCTTTTGGATTTGATTCAGATTCAGATTCAGAATCTTCCTCTGAACTCATAAAATTTCAACTCGGCCACCAATGACTGCTTGGAGTGACATTCTTCAGTGTTGTGCCAAGGGATTTTATGGTACTCACACCACTTTATCATGTCCTTCTTCGACTTCTCATTCCCCTTCTTATGTTGTGGCTTGGATTGGTTGTCCTGAGAGTGGCTATCTTTGCTCTGTCCCTTGTTTTGTGGGTTGGGGCCACCTTTCCTCTGCTTTGTCTGTGAGGTGTTTGTAGATCTAAACTCTTGCCTCTTCTGCTTAAATTTCTGCTCGATCTTGACAACATATCTAGAAGCCGCACCTAATGATACGATGTACAAAAAATCCATTTTTGTTTGAATGTATCTATGTATACAACCACGGTATTTGAGCACTAGATGTCATTCAAAGTCTTTGATGCCCAATTTGGTGCGAAGGGTATGGAAAATATTGGTGAAATTTGGTACTGTCTGGTCCCTTTCCTGACATAACATGGTCCATCTTGTGTACTG
>SNQJ01S0017156.1:7167-42467 GCA_010110895.2 Picea sitchensis
GGGGGTCCGGAATTGGGCGTGCATCTCTCGAGCGGTTAGGATTAAAGCACCTAGATCAACGACGCTCAAGCGATTCTGGACCCCCCTTGCCTTTCTGTCTTTAATATGGGGGGGGGTCCGGAATGGTGGAGTATTGACGAAGGGCCCCACTTCTGTTGTGTCACCTTCTGTGTCATTCTCCACATGTCCTCCCACGCTGACTCCTCTTGGATCCTTGACACGCGTCCTATCTGATATCCACGGCTGTGGTCTCTTCTCGCAGTTCGGGGTTCAGCAGGCCTCGCACCCTTAGTCTCAAGACTCCCGATATGTCGACGACGCTTGAACCTTTTCCACCTGTCCTTGGAGATGGACGGTTCTGATTAGGTCGGGTTATTACTCATCGCGAAATCGAAATACTTGTTGCACTTGTTTCTTTTCCTTTTGGAATCGTGATTCGCGAAACTCCAACACGGAGTTAGATCAACGATCCAGGTGCGATCTTGACTCAACGGCTACGATTGTGTCGCGATATCACATATCGCGATTTCGGCATTTCTGTTGCAGTTTGTTCTTGTCTCCTTGATATCGCGATTCACGAAACTTTGATATGGACTGTGATCAATGGTCCTGATCATTTCTGGATCTGACGGTCCAAATTCAATCGCGATTTCGCATATCGTGAAATCGGGGTTTTTGATGTCAAGTGACTTTGTCATTTCAAAGTCCCGATCCCCGATACTCCATGCAGAGAATCAACGGTCCAGATCACTTCTAACTTTAACGGCTGTGATTAAATCGCAGGATCGCATATCGCGATTTTGGGGTTCTTGTTGTCAAGTGAATTGGACATTTCAAAGTCCCGATCCCTGATTCTCCGATGAAGAAAATCAACAGTCCAGATCTCATTCTTTCTTTAACGGTTGCGATTAAATCGTGAAATCGCATATCGTGATTTCAGGGTTCTTGTTGTCAAGTGAATTGGACATTTCAAAGTCCCGATCCCCGATTCTCCGATGAAGCCTCCTGTCGAGCTTCTCCCGGTGGCGCTCGATCGCTGCCACGCATCCACATGAATGGACGGTCCAGATCCCGTCGGGATTTTGTGACTATTGTTGTCCCAATGCACACGACCTCGAGAGCTCTGATTTCCCAATGGCTTATCTCGCTCGCGTCTTCTGCAGATCTGATGGTTGTCGGCCTTTTCGGAAATTTGAATGGGATCCAACGGTCACCAGATCTCTGTCTTCCTTCTCCTCTGCAAACTCCTGTATCTTGAGCTTTGTTGCGTGCGTTTTCCTCAATGTTGTTCCTCCTGAGCTTTCACGTCCGAATCCCCAAGGGATTTTATCCTTCTTATCCTGCCATATCCACTGTTGTACTTGCCATCAATGACAAGCATACGCTACTTGTTAAACTTTTGCCAACAATATAATGGGTAAAAAACCAATGTTCTAGTTTTTCCTGAAAATGCTCGCAAGTATGCTAACGACCAAATATGTTGCGCTCTGAGTTCCATAATAAGGGTGGATGGAGGTCTGAATCTGTCTACTAAACATTTGGGCTGTCGAATCAAGGACCAGATGAAGGTTTGGATCACAGTTTTTCCTATTTAATCAAAATAATAAATAGTGAGCAATTACATCCATTTAATTAAACATAAATCTCATATTAAGCTATCAAATGAATTCAACACATACCTCATTCGTATCCCATATCGATTTGATGAAAATAACCTGATAATAACCTCAAGAAAGGAAATGGAGATACAAAATTCATGATCATTATGTACAAAAAGAGACTTATAGTAGGCAAAAAGTAGGCAAAATACGGGGTCAACAATATCCATATCGATCATGAATGCATATAGGTAATCTCACAATTACCGCGACCTCATAATAAGAAGGCTATGCAATCCTTCTTTGGGAAGATTAACTTCATGAGAAAGTTCACCCCAAATTTCACAGAGACAATAAAACCCATGCAGATTATGATATGTAAAGACGTTGAATTTAAGTGGACAAACTAGGGAAAGGAAACCTTTAAGAAAATTAAAACTGCCATATCACAAGCCCCTAGCCTACGTAGCCCAGATTTCAACAAATAATGTTTCTCTACACCTTCGTGTCAGATCAATCATTAACTATAGTCCTTACTCAAAAGGAGGAAGAGAACAAGGAAGCACCAGTTTCATTCATGAGCACCAATTTTCAAGGGCTAGAGCTTAATTATCCTACCATAGATAAGAAATAATATACAGTTTACAATGAAGTTAAACAGTTCAGATCCTATATCTTGAAGAACCATACTAAAGTCATATTTCCTCATCCCATTGTCCAATCATTGTTTACACAAGAGGAAATGGGTGAGAGAAGGGGAAATTGGATGGTTGTCATCCAAGAGTTTGACCTAGATATAAAACCAACAAAGATGGTCAAAGGTCAAGGATTGTGCAAACTCGCCATAGAAGCTTAGGACCAAGTTGATTCAGGAAACTCCGGTTGGGAAAATAAAGTGTCTCTATGGTGTAGTGAAGTCTTGTATTTACCACTAGGTCAAGACTCATGGTATGCAAATCTATCTTAATTTCTCCATCAGAGGGCATGCCTTGAAAATCTAAATCCTAGAGAAAGAAGATCCCTTCGGCTAAAATATCAGAACAACGACATATGGCACTTCGTTGTGGGGAAGCAATCTAGTCATTGGACCAATATACTCATTTGACTTCTGCCCCTAATGGATATAAAAGCATTAAAGGATCACCACCAGACTGTTGGACCTCACCATAATGGACAGATCTATGATAATGGAAGCTTCATACCCATTGCAAGCAGACCGTTGACAAATTTCCTATTTAGCTCGTTGCACCGTGCCCGAAGAACACTTTTTCCAACTGAAAATTTGAAGCTCGCAGAACTAGTGATTGTATACAGTGATCATTGCAAGAAGATTGTTCATCCTAGTGCAGTATCTGAGATCATCGTACCCCGATTATCTTTTTCGAGTGCGTATGTCTGACGATCTCACCGTAGTTGAGGAATCCGTCACAGAGGTCCTTCTCAATTTAATGACTGAGAGATTCATGTCGAAAAGAGGAATGTCCATCGAAGTCCAAGCATCATCGACAAGAGGAGTGCAAGCCTCCCCATTGACTGCTCAAGCAGGAACATCTCGAGCCAGTGTGGAAAGGAGAACTAAGCATAAAGACGACATAGCCAACGTGAAGTTAGTGCCATCCATCCTACCAGCTTACATACCCCCTATGAGCGGTGCGATTAATAGGGACAGTGTCCCTAGAGACTTTGAATACACCCTAGTCACTGCATATCTACCGAAAGGAGTACGCACCTACCACGCAGATCAAGACAAGGTTACACCATTGAAGTTTTACAACTTCAACCTGGGGGACCATAAGGTTTACAGCATGCTTGCCCCGTATAAGTACTTGACAAGAACTAAGAGAAAGAATTCAAAGATCATCTCTCAGCAATGGACGATGAACCTCGTGCAGTCTACTTTTCTCAACGTTATGAAAATACCACACTTCGACAGACACCAGGAGGTGAATGCTTGTGTAAAATTGCTGCTATCAAGTTACCATGAAGGATACCTATGGTTAAACCGTCGCATAACTATTGATATGGCGTTGATCAATAGGATTAGTGGGCTTGGCATGCAGGGCCCTGATCCCTAGGATTACTACCCTGGAAAGACCCTGGACCATGCTCTTTCACAGAAGATTAAAGAAGCTTATGGCAATGTCGAGAAGGGCGCGCGAGGCTACAAGGTAGCCTCTATCGAAAGTGGTGCAGTGTGCCTCGCATGTCAACTAATCGTAGAAAATATGGTACGTAAGAATCGACCTACACAAGTATCAGGCTTCGTAGTTGACCTTGCAGGAAAATGCACAGAGGGACTACATATGAACTGGGTGAAGTACCTGGTAATCTAGTTAGAGATTGACTATAGAGAGGCCCAGGATCAGGGGCATGAATTCCATTTTAGCTTGATTCTAATACTAATTGTTTTTGTTGCATGGGAGCTACCGGAAGGTGCAACCTTCATGGACCTTGACCCCTTTGAGCCACTAGCCACAAAGTTTAGTACATTGTGGTACTCGACCGACATGAACAAGCAATGGCAATTGAATGTCATTTTCCATGCGTATTATAACCAATTAAAAGACACCATAGGGGGTGAACCTTGCATAACCCCGAACACTTTACAAAGGTTCCGACCTCTGATAAAGTTCTACGTGGACGACCACTTTATATACCTAACTCCACGCGCTGATGAGCACCAAGAATAACTTCGGTCCTCTTATAAGTTGGCAAAAGAAGACCTAGAAGAGATCACCAAGGAATGGTCGACAGACCTCCTTGTTGCAGCAGATCCAGCGAACATTTCAGACATCAACAACCCAGAAGTTGCACAGGACACACCTGGGCCCAGTAAGACAAAGAAGATGAAGAACCCTAAAGAGGTGCAGGATGTAGATAGCAGATCTGTAAGGATGACTTCCATCACACCAGATCAAGGAGGTAATGGCGAAGACCTAGAGGAAGTCGAATAGAGACCGGAAGATGAACTCGAAGTTATAAAGAAGATAAAAGGGTCACCTCCAAATTCTTCCTCTTGGAAGAAATCGAAAGAAACTATAACTAAGATGTAGACCACACTCACTCTGGATTACTTCAGTTTCCTCCTCGCAACTATAAATGAAGCCATAGAAGAGATAACAGAAAAGCGGGAAGCGAAGTAGGAGAAGATATATAACAGGATTGAAATTGGGCTTCAAGAAGTGCAGCAGGCACTCTAGTCTAGCTGTGCAATCTCTACTATGCCTTTGCCAGAAGGAACAATAGAAGTGGGAGAATAATCAGTTCAACTCTGCAATATTGTTGATACAGTCGAAGTACACCTTCGACATACATAGGAAGAAAAAGCGCAGGTTACTCAGGCCTTAAAGAAAGTAAAAGAGGAAATCATAGAACAATGCCAAACCACGCAACAAGAGAAGGATGCTCTCCAAGAGAAATTTGAAGAAGATAGAGCGAAGATCCAAAAGGAGAAAGAGAAACTGCTCGCGAAGTAGATCAAGATGGAAGAAGTAGTTAACCGAGCATTCCGCTCCATCACTGGCTTAGAACAAAATAGAGAAGAACCCTTCGAACGTCAAGTGATGAAGCTTGTTGAAGTTATTCAGTAGCTTCAGCAAAGGGTCATGGAATTAGAGCTTCAAACTATACCAAGTACCCCGCAAGAAGTGCACGAACAACGAGAATTGAATGCCCAGAGCGCAGTCGAGAGGATTAAAACACTTGTTGCAGAATGAAAATAGTTAAGTAGCAGAAGAACATAGATATATGAACAACTATCTGAACACCCAGAGTTGAAGAAATTGGAGTCCCAACTCCAGGAAGAAAAGCAGCACACAGATACAGTACAGGTGCAACTCAAGCTCCTGTCACCCATCGAGAGGATGAAGAGATCCCAAGAACAGTGCACCACCCAAAAAATCAGTCTTACCACATAGAACAGAGTGATGGAAGTCACCCAGAAACTCCAGCTGAGCTAGGAGGCGGCCTATATATTGTTTGAATAAATTGAAGGCCAAGGAACAGTACTAGAACAAGTCGTTGTTACAGTCAAGCAGCAACTGGAAGGACCTATCAATGAAGAGGTTATTCAGGAATTCGTTGAGCAAGAAGCAGTAGCACAGAGACAAGTCCAAGCAGCTCGAGCCAAGATCGAGACCTTTGAGGCAACGTTACTCAGACCTGAGTGACTCGGGATGAGTCACAGGTGAGTGTTGGGGCCCTGTTGGCCCTTGACCAATTTTTGACGAACACTTGGTCATATTTGACCATTTTTGGGACTTCAACAGCCTATCAAAGATGGAGTGCAAGGAAAAGCAGAGATCGTGGAAGTTAGACCGCCTTTTTGGGTTTTGGGGGATAATGTAACGGGACCAGGATGTCAACCCATGGGTTTACCCATGTTTAGGCCCCTTTTTGTAATGTATAAGTAGAAGTATATGCTATGTAAGAAGGGATCTTTTTTAGGACACTTGAAAATTGGCTTAGTGCTAAGAGTTGATCTGTGTGATATAGTTGCAGATCTGAGTGCAAGTATTGTAAGTGTTGAGTGCATGGATTGTAAGAAGGTTTTATGCTTAGGGCTACTCAGGGAAGGGGGATCTAGCGAACTACGCAGATATCCTGTCCTGCGTGGAGTAGGTTTTGAGGCCTTGTGCTTGTAACTGATTGGCCAGCAATAATAGAAAAGAAGAGTTGGTGGACATAGCCCCAGGGTGGGGGTGAACCACCTAAATCTGTGTGTCATGCTCTGTGTTGTTACTTACATGTGTTTTCCCTCTCTTGCTAAGTGTTATGACATGTTTAGATAGATTTACTTATGATTTGTGCTTATTAGATGAGTAGAGATGATGGATTTGATGTGTATGAAGTTTCTAAGTGATTGGTCTATCATATCTGGTCTATTGTATGATGCTAAGTACTGAATCATCTTAGATCTAAGTATATACTGCAATGCTCTATGTTATCTATGGAGTGAGATAAGGGTTAATTCTAGGTGAACTATTGATGCTAAGTGATTTGTTAAGTGTGTAATCACAGATCTGTATCCCAGCTAAGGTTGCAGACACCTGAGTCCTGCAATCACCCTTGCTTCTACCTCGGGTGAGACTTCATCTTCTTCGTAGGTGTTGTCGAAAGGGTCGGTAGTTATGGTTTTGTTGGTGTGTTGTTGTAGCGTTGAACCCTGGGTCTGCCCCTGTGCCAACATGTGGAAGAGCCATGTTGTTTATGAATCTAGGCCCCATAGTTTCATTATTACTTTGGGATATCAACTCTACAAGGTACCGAAGGCAGTCCCAACTATTATGGTCTCTTTGGTCCCCACAAAGCAATGCAAAAAGGTGGTCTCTTAGACCAGGAGATTTTTCATATTTATAGTTAGATTGGAAGGTGAATGGAAGTTCACTACAACTGCCAAAACCTCTGCACAGGGTCTCTCTACACAATAGCAACAAGTGGACAAGATAGTAGAAAATCACAAATACAAATTTTCCTCACTTACTAGGGTGACTATGCATTGTTAGGTAAAGAATTCAATTGATTTGACACCCAGTTCTCCTCTTCCTAATGGAACTGTGTATAGGTGTTCTATTATGGATAATGAAGAAGTCAAACATTAGATCCAATAGATAATTATGAAGGGCCACATAAAAACAAGATCCTCACCTTGTGCGAGCCCAATCATTCTGATACAGAAGAAGGATGGGACATGGTGACTTTGTATTGATTACTGATCCCTGAAAAATATCACAATCAAGAACCGGTACCCAATCCCCTGGATTGATGATCTTATCAACTAAATCAAGGGAGCCAAGTTGTTTAGTAATATTGATATAAACTCAAGCTACCACCATGTGTCAATTGAGCAAAGTGATGTATGGAATACAACCTTCAAGTCTAAAAAAGGTCTCTTCGAGTGGTTGGTCATGTCTTTCGTCTTGAATAATGCTCTGGACACATTCATGCAGATGATGGATGACATATTGTGACCATTCACAAACTCCTTTGTGGTCGTATACCCAGATGACATCCTCATCTTCAACAAAAATTGGGAGGAACATTTCAAGCATATTCAACAGGTCTTGGGAACCTTTCAAAAACACAAGTTATTGTTGGACACACCTACCACACTTAGAGGGGGGGGTGAATGAGTGTGGGGATCTTTTTCCCAAAACTTCTCTCTTACACAAAAAATCCTTAGTTAACATTCAACATTTTCTCATTACTCATTGTTGTTATTTATAATCAGTTAGATGTGAATACATATCAGCAACATATCATCAACAAATCATCTCCACAAGGAACACAAGATGTATGTACAATTTTTCTTTTTATTATGGATACTGTCCGGGGTTTTTTCAACAACAACCCAATAGAGTACAACTCTACAAGAGAACTAGTTCTATAATGCATGACTCAACTTACACCCTCAGAACTAACTAAGATGTGGCAACAATCCTAAATATATATCAATCTATCAACATAAGCAAGTGCATCAACCATGCACCAACACAGTAATCAAACAACTTGTAGTCAACATGTACCATAAACAGGGTGTATGTATAGTATATACCAATCATGTGTAAAATAATAATCAACAATGAATCATCAATATGTACCAACATCAACTATACATCTCATGTAATGCTAGCTGTTGCTTGGTATATTCATGATAGTTTTGGTTAGTCCAACTGACCCAACTTGAAATAATCCTTAACTTTGTACATTAAAGATATGAAGCGTGCCACAATTTTTCTTCAATATGTTTTGTACGAATTCCTCCGGTGCTTTTCCTTGGAACCTCTTATAAAATGCATTATAGAAAAATGGCATACCTTGCTGAATTCTAGCTTATTCTGAGAGAGTGACCTTGTAGAGTGTACCCCACAAACTATTCAGGCTGAACTGATATGGAAATTTTATAAAAAATACTACATAATGTAACCTAACCAGCACATTTTGGGTATCCTCACTGAATTTGTATCTTTTATGAAGAAGTTATGACGATTTTGAAGCACTGGGCGTGGTTCGGGGATATACAAACCCAATTTTCCACAAAGTGTAACTCCCAAACTACAACGACCACAAGATGAATTTTTTTACCACATATACTTAGGTATGTTTTCTCAACGTAATAGAAATTTCACTATCTAAATCATTATATAAAAATTTTGTGAAGGCTGGTGTTTGTATGTATACACTAGAAGCTTGTCAGAAGATTTTATCCTTCCTTGCATTTAGTCCTTCTTTTCTTTCCCACATTTCCACCAGATTTCGGCTTAGATGGTTGCATACTTAAACATATATATATTCAATATTATAAAGCTTTCCACACCAAAAATGCTCAAAGAAGCTCTCACAAGAATCTCTCCATCAATGCTCAAAAGATATTCTCACAAGAAGCTCTCCATTGATCCACAAAGGATAATCTGAGACCATTGTTATCTTTGTTATACTTTCATCCTCTAGGTCAATTAACCCATTTTTAGGTCCTTAACCCATTTCTAGGTACTCGACTATTTTCCTTATTTTAGGGGTTAACCACTTTCCATAAATAGAAAGTTCTCAATGCACTTTATCTTTTAAATATTACTTCTTGATTTTGTCACCTTACTTTATCATTTCTTGATTTTGTCACTTCTTTTGATTATTTAAATAATCCTGCTTGACTGTGTCACCTCCTTTATCATTTAAATAATGATTTCTTCTTTTGGATCCTTGAACCTATTTTCCTTGTTTTAGGTTTGACCACTTTCCAATATTCCTTCTTGGTTGTCACTTTACTTTATCATTTCTTAATTTTTGTCACTTCTCTTTGTATTATTTAAATGATAATCCACCTTGACTTTGTCCTTTTGCTATCATTTAAATAATGATTTCTTCTTTAGGTCACTTTGGCTTCTTTGACCTTAGAGACTTCAAGCCTTCATGTGGGGGTCCTTCATCTTAATAAGGCCATAACTCTAAAACCATGACGAGGGAGTTATGTGACATTCCTTCTTGGAAATGGAATGACAAGCATATCCATCTAGGTTGGTTTCGCCAGCAATTTCCTTGATCTTCATCTTGTTATTCCACATGCAGCATGGGTCCTCCAACCATTCTTCTAGGATAACTCAATCCAAGTGTCTTCCAGAGTGAGGGATTTCATCATAAGGGACCACTTTGGGTTCATCCATATTTAATTGCACCTTATCAGTCATGATAAGACAATAATAATGAGAGTATGGTCCTCTAACCATTCTTCTAGGATAACTCAATCACCAGCGTCTTCCCGTGAGGGGCTTTCATATAAGGAGGACCACTTTGGAGTTCATCCATTTTATTGCATATATAAATCATCAATCAATCAATCCTTTGACATCAATCCAATCCTTGACATCAATCAATGACATCAATCAAACCATTGGCATCAATGACTTGAATCCAACAGGTTATATGCTAATTTGGAGAAGTGTTCCTTGACATGCATAGAATCCAATATTTAGGATACATCATGGATGAGTAGGATGTGCATATGGATCCATCCATTCCTAATTCATTCCTTGATTGGTTGGCCGAACTTGTGACCGAGCTCCACAAATTCTTGGTCTTTTCCAACTTCTATTGTTGGTTTGTGTTGGGGTTCTCTCTCATATCTCTTGGGACTTAAGCCAAGTGACCAATAGACACTTATTTTTTCCACTTGTACTTTGTTTTTTCATTTACATCTAATGCCACCTATTTCCATCAGTTTACATTTACATATCCTAATGCCACCCATTTCCATCAGTTTAATCCTAATACCCCTTGACAAGTATTATGAGGCAAATGTTGTTTATTTTACTTTTATTTCTAAGTTCTTGATATATTAATAAGGATTTCTAGGATATATTATTAATTATGAATATTAGATTCATTCATGTATCATTGCAAATATTCCCACACAAGTATAGTTGTTATGGTACCTAAATTCCAAGCTTCACATACATGCACACACTCAATTGGATTTGGCCACTTGGGTATTGGAGGTATGAATGCCAACATGGATGTCGACCTATAATTGTGTGCCCATCCCTTTTCTTGTTAGCATGGAGCTCCAAGTCAACCATCGAGCATACATTTCAATGCATAACGAGATCAAGGTCAAGAATAATGAGATATTTGGTTGTTATTCGTATGTGTAAACGTCATACAAATAACAATAGCATCAGGTCTTGATTTGTTTGTTTTTCCTAAGTTTGTATCGATGGTCAAGATAATAGAGATCAGTTTGATCTCATGGTTATGTAACTATTTTTCCCTGGTTCCACGAGAACAAGGGAGGTTGATGTTATCTTCCAAAGACTTAGAATCTTGTTATATAATATATCATACTATATAGATCAAGTCAGCTAGATATAAAGTCACATTGTTGTAATTTTGAGACAATATATACTTGTTTTTAAACATTTCTAAACTCTATAATTAGAGCACTATAATTTTCATATTTACTTTGTTTTAATACAAATTCGGACATGGTTGATGGTATCTACTTGTTTTTAATCGTTTGAGTTTTTCTTCGCTCACTACCTAGATAGGAAAGGGCCCACCTCTCCCGGGACATTGAGATAAATATACAATAGTTGGTTAGGTTGGTGTTGATTTAATTTACTTGTGTTGATTCATTTGTGAGGTATCTTGTTTGTAGTGTTAACATTATTTTTTTATAGCAGAATAACTCAAGAATGTATTTTTCAATGATTGTCATCTGAGGTTATGTCATACTTGAAGTGTGTTATTGACTTTGAGATAGAATCATTGATAGTTAGTTTCATGTGAATCTTTCTCTATGTTTCATTGGAATGATATTGCACTTGCAATAATTATTTGATAATCATCTATCACCATTTTTCTAATTTGAATATAAAACACTTAAACTATGTTTCCTTTCTCTCAGAATATACTATTAAAACAAAATGATTTGAGAGTTCATTTATCATCAATGTGGAAATGTATGAATGTTTGATATTACCATAACGCATTTCAATACTTTACTGTGAGGTTAAGTCTTAGGGTTTATGTTTAAAACCTCATGTGTGAGTGAGATAATAAAGTGGAACTCTATAACAAGAATTGGTTCAGGTTATATCTACATAAAAGTTACATATTTAAATGCTCCAAGACTTGAACCATCATAAAATATTATTCAAAAGTACATATTAATTAATTACAAAGGTTTGTAGTCTTTTGACTGGTAAAGTCCATCTTAGTCCTATGACACTAAGAGTACAATTTGCATAATTAACAATAGGGTGCCTCAATTGGTTAGGGTTTCTATTTAATTGAAGAACATTGTGACAATTGTGTGATCTTCGAAGATAGTTCATGATACCATTTTCATCTTCTTAGAATACAAGAATTTCTCTTTAAATGGTTTATTACTTTTTTCTTGCAAGTTATTGTTGATGTAATTACACAGCTTGATAGAGGTCGATTCCATCACTCATAAAGAGACATAAAATCATGGGAATGTCCATAGCCTCATTGTGAGAACTAATCCTAGAGGATTGCTAATTATTTTTCCAGTAGTTATTATTGATCTTTTCCACATAGTTAATACCAAATAGTGCATGGAAATCTGAGACACGCCTTTGTATGAACAAATTGTTTATGCAAAGGAAAGTCATGTGCCACCATATGCCCCTTACATAAATATTATTGATTGTGGACTAAATATTAGATCCTCTGCTCATAAGCTTTAGCTCCAAACTAAATACTCCCATATGAGATCAATAACATTGAAGAAATATCCAATATTTTTTATGAGTTGACTGATTAAAGAAGTTGGTTGGAGTAGAACTTGTTACCCATATATTATATTATCTTTAAAAAAAGTGATTAGAATTATTATTGTTAGATCCAACCTCATATATGAAACATGAACACTCAGTCTTCTTAAGTGAAGGATTATATCTTAAATCTGAAAAGGGAATTTGATGAGAAGAACTGATTACTTTTCTATGTTTCAAATCTCCTGTGAAAATATGGTGTGCAAATCCTTAACATTTACAAATTGAAAATCAAGATGAGAATAGAACTAAGAACATGATCATGCATAGTTCAAAGATATTTGCATGTCATATAAAATTATTTATTGTCTGTCATATTTGACTTTCATTTTGTAGAACAACTTGAGTTGTTAAAAAAGTTTGTTTGATAGCATTGTATGAGTTGTTAGTTTTTTGCATGTATGATTGTCTTATGAGAATATAGAGTTGTATTAGAACTGTGACCCTTTATCTGCACATATTGTGTTTACATCTCATCAATTTATGAACTTGGATTGACAAGTAGAGGGTGTATTAAAGTAACAATTAATTTACCTGACATTTTTGGCATCGTTTTCAGGGAGCTGTAAAAGGTAAAACAATAGAAGAAGAGCTTGTTTAGTGGTTTTTCTTTCTCACTACATTGCAGATTTAGTAGAGGACAAATGGTAAGATGCAAAGGCTCCCTTTCCCTTGAATTCCTACAAGGGTTCTATCCCACTGCATCCACTTTGGTGAGTCTATCTGAACCCTCTTATGTCATGTGGTTGACTCATGGTTAGGCCTAGGGATAGTAAAGGTAGGTTTCTTAAATTTGCAAGTGAAATTCCAACAAATTTGTTTGGTAACAATTAAACTCCCCCAACTAACCTAATTGAACGATATTCGGGTAGAAAATGAATAGGGGTAATTTCTACACAAAAAATGATTTCTGAACTGAATACACCTCAATCTAAAGTCATTGTGGAACAGGTACAAGAAATTCAAGAAGGATCTAAGAGTCAAGAATATGAAAACACCCATATTTGTGGACCAATTCCCAAGGTTTATCCAACATTGGATCAAATAGTCAATCCTACGCACATTACAGATCTCTTTGGGATGTCGCTAAACGTGGTTTCATATCAAATCGGATCCCCACTTTTGAAGGAACAACAGAGAAATATATCGAATATCATTTCAAAACTTATCATAACCCAGTTTCTAAGCCATATTTATAACCAAGGGTGGAAGTTTGGTTTGTTCGACAACATGGAGGATGAAGAAAGGAGGAATGAAGAGCCCAAAGGAGAAGCAACCTTTGGATTCCATATTATTTACTTGGCACCAAATGTGGCTATGAAAAACATCCCTCCATCAATCCTACCAAATTTTTGAGGTATGGCCACATAAGATCCAGATGCTTTCCTATTTGAATTTGACATTTTATGTCGAAGCCATAACTATGCAAATGATGCTCAAAAACTAAAATTGTTCCCGACAACATTGAAATATTCTACTTTGAGGTGGTTTATGGGCCTTGGAGAATCCTCCATTAGATATTGGGATGAAATGAAAACCACCTTCCTTAAGAAGCACCAAGACTATCACAGGACCAAGGACTCACGTAATGATATTTTCAAAATGCAACAACAGGCTGAGGAAAGTCTTGGGGACTTTGTTGATATATTTATATATGTCCTTCAAAATATTAAACCAGGAACACTAAGAGATGAGATAGCTAGGAGGGAAATTTTGGAAGAATACATAGATGTACTTAATTTGATGGGTTCTAGTGATATTTATCATTTTCCATTTGCTAATATTTGAAATTTAAGTAGGAAATATTCAAGGAGAAGAGCCAAATCAGGTAAAGGGATAGCGATAATTGTTCCAAGGTAACTAAATCTGCTACATGTGGAGTCACAAGGGTGGAGTTAGGGAATTTGTTAGAATATTTCAAAAGAGAAATCCTTTGTACTCTAAGCTCACATTTTAGATACAATAAAAATTAAAAAGAAATGGGAGGAAGAAAATGCAACTCTAGCTATTTTTTGTCATCAATGTAGAAAAAGGCACCCTCCAAGAGAATGTCCACTAAAAAATGTGAAGATTTGTGTTATTTTTTCAGAGGATCATGACACAAAAATTTCCCCTCGTTGTTAGGACTAAAATCTATTTACAAAGGAGGAAACGAGACAGTTAAACCTTCTTTCCAAGATTCCCTGAAGAAGCCATGGAAATCACGTGTACAAGGTATGCCACAAGAACCTTCTCTATAGGTTTTTCCTTCTTATAATTCTCAACAATGGAACACTTAGATACCTTGGAAGAAAAATCATCCTTGGAAACCTACATGGCCACATCAGTACAACTAAAATCAACCTTGGCAACAAGGATGGAGAGGGAACACATATGGAAATCTACCTATTCTCGTACCTTATCAAGTTTACCCATAGTATCCATAATATTGATCACCAATTCCAAAACCATAATCTCTTATGCAAACACAATTTATTTTACCTCAGCCTACACAATTACCACAACCAACTACAAATCCAAACCTCCCTAGACCAATGCAGTTTCTTGCACAACCAGTCCCCAATACTAACAACCATCTAACTCATCATGACTTTAATGTTGAGATGTCAAAATTTCCAACATATGTAGTCACTCTAGTTCCATTACAAGACATACATTTAAGGTCCAAAAAGGTTTTGAAACCAAAATATTATACCATCATCATTAGAGAGGAAACTCAAGAGGAAACTACTGAACAAACAAATAATGATGACCATCTTGAGGAAGTAATTATTTCTACTACACAGACACCTTCCACTTCATGTTTTCAGCAACCTCAGGTAGAAAATCCTCAAATTTCCACTTTCCATACAAAATAGTCACAAGCACCCAAAATTCCCCCCTATCCGGAGAAATTAGCCATAGAAAAACCTGTTGCCCAACCAGAATTTGATTTAGAAGAGGAATTCAAAAAAAATTGTTTCAAAATCTAGCTATTGTAATTTACAAAGTATGCCCCCATATATTCCAATACCATCAAGAAGTTATGCATTAAAAAAATAGAAAGAAAACAAAATCAACCTCTCACAATTCAAGTAGTAGGGAAACTAGTTGATTTGATGTTTGAAAAGACTATGATGGAAAAATATGTAGATCCAGGAAACCTAGTAATGACTATATTTATCAAAAATGTTCCCTTATCTAACACCCTCATTTATTTAGGGTTCACCATTAACATTATGACTGTCCCAACCATAGAAAAATTGCAATTAGAAAATCTTCAACCCACTCCCACCATACTAGGACTTGTTGACAAATCTAGGGTCAATCCCACTGGAGTCTTGGATGACATCATAGTAACCTTGGATTCATGGGATTATCCCATGTATTTATTGGTAATCCAACCTAATACCACCATGGATGGTCACCTAGTTATCCTTGGGAGGCCATGGTTAGCCAAAGTCGATGTTTTTATTGGTTGTAGGCCCGAAGAGATGACCATATCTAATGGGATAGCCATGAAGAAATTGATCCTTTACCCACTAGCTAGACCTGTAATGGAAGAATCCCCAGGGATAAGAGATCCTTATGAATAAGAAGAGAATATAAGCCCTCTTTTGACCATTGAAGAATCCAGAAAATTCAAATATCCCACAGAAGAAAACTTTCTAGACCAATTTCTTTCTATAGCATATTGTACCCCACGGTCTGAATGATTTTAAAATAATAATTTTAGAAGAATTTTTCAAGAAATTTGTGGATCAACAAGTTCCTCATCTTGTCCTATCTTATCCATTAAATAAATTTCTAACCCTTATAGTGTTCTCGTTGATATAAGCCTGGGTAAATTTCTAAACATTAACTCTCAACTGGACCAAGATAAAAAAGAACATGTAATTAAGGTGCTACAAGAATAATAAGGAACATCTGCATGGTATTACACTGACATGCATGGAATTCCCCATGAAACTTGCATACACCATATCTATACTCAGGAGAATGCTATACCCATATGACAACCTCAACATCACATGAACCCTTCTCTAAAAGACATTATGAAGGAAGAACTACAAAAACTATTGAATGGCAACTTTATATACCCCATCTCCGATAGCAAGTGGTTTTCACCATTTTTCATCGTGCCTAAGAATAACGGTAAATGGAGAATATGTGTTGACTTTAGGGAGATTAATAAAGAAACCCTGATATATTATTTCCCATTACCCTTTATTGATCAGGTATTGGATACATTGTCAGGAAAACAATACATTTCATTCCTAGATGGTTTTAGCGGGTATAATCAAATACAGATTGCACTGGAAGACCAAGAAAAAACCACATTTACATGCCCATAGGGCACCTTTGTTTATAGGTTTTTCCATTTGGCTTATGCAATTCCCCCACTACATTTCAAAGGGTAGTGTTAGGAATTTTTTTTATCTAATTGGTGAATGTGTGGAAATTTATATGGATGACTTATCTATTTATGGTGATACCTTTAAAGAAGCACTTGAAAATTTGGAAAAAAAAATTGATTAGATGTTAGGGATCTTACCTTTCTTTGAGTAATGAAAAATGCAGGATGTTGTCAAAGGAAGGTATTGTTCTCGGCCATCATATTTCCAGTGCAAGAATCAAGGTAGACCCTGCTAAGATCAAATTCATCATGGATCTTCCAGCACCACGATCACAAAAGGAGGTAAGAAATGTTTTGGGTCATGTCAGTTATTATAGGAGATTTATTGTAAATTTCATGAAGATTGCAACACCAATGTTAAAATTACTTGTTAAAGACAATGATTTTGTATGGGACTCACAATGCCAAGATTCCTTTGAGGACTTGAAAGAAAATATCTCCACCGCATCAACCCTTAGGGGGCCCAAATGGTCCCCCCCCCCTTTCATATTAGTACATATGCTTCAGAAATAGCCATCAAGGTTGTTTTAGGGAAAAAAGAATATCATTCGTCCTATGCTATTTATTTTATAAGAAAAAACCTATCACTAGCTGAGCTCAATTGTATTGTTACCAAAAAGGTATTCGTAGTTGTTGTACATGTCATAAAAAAAATAGACATTATATAACTGGTTACGAAGTCTTTATTCACATAGACCACTTTGTCATTAAATTCCTAATGAATAATCCCATCACCAATGGTAGAATCACTAAGTGATTATTATTACTGTAGGAGTTTAACATCACCATAATAGATAGGTATGAAAAGGAAAATCTAGTTTCATATTTCCTCTCTATAATTCATAATGGAAGTGAAAGTAATCATATAGATGATAGTTTTCTCGATGATCATTTATTCTTTATTTCTAATAACTCTCCTTGGTTCACAAATATACCAAATTTGTTGGCCACGGGGAAATTGTCGCAACACCTTTCTTCACGGGAAAAGAAACAAATTGTCAAGCTCAGTGCCAATTATCCATGGACTGGAGGTGATCTCTTCTATACTAGACCAGATATGATTATTAGAAGGTGTGTATGGAAGGACAAGATGATTGACATTTTTCGATCTTGCCATGATGGTCCATGTAGGGGCCACTTTCTTCATAAGAGGACAACCTATAAATTATTTCATCATGGGTAATACTGGACAACACTCTTCAAGGATGTGAAAAGATATGTAAGGAGTTGCAACCACTGCCAAAGGATGGGGAGACCCTTGCAAGTCGATGAAATACCCCTCCAACCACAGGTATGGGTGGAGCCCTTTGAAAGATGGGATTTATACTTCGTAGGACCAGTATCTCCGACATCCAGAAAATGAAGGTAAATTTCAGTTTGTACGTATTACATAAGCAAATGGGTAGAAGCAAAATATTTATATCAATCTAGTGAAACATTTTTTGTATGAGGGTAGCTTTACCTATTTTGGTGTTCCCAGAGAAATTTTAACATATCATGGAGCTCAATTCACATCTAAATCAATGAAATCCATTGTCCAGCAATACCAAATCAAAAACTACAAGTCTTCTCCATATCATTCATAGGCCAATGGGCAAGTTGAATCCACAAATAAAGTATTAGAGGATATTTTGACTAAAACAATACAAATGCATCACAAAGATTGGGAAAATAGACTTCCAAAGGAACTTTGGGCCTATAGGACTCCATGGCAAGACACCACAGGGTTCACACATTATGAGATGGTCTATGGTAAACAAGTTCTCCTTCCCATCAAGTTCCAGATCAGAACCTTCAGGACAACAGTACAACTAGGCATGGATTTTTCAAAGGCTTAAAAACAAGAGTAGCTTAGCTAAATGAGTTGGATGAGATTCAGAAAGATTTCATTCAACACATTATCCTTGTCCAAGAAAAACAAGCTAGGTGGCATAAAAATTTTATCAAAAAGAAGCACTTCAAACCTAGTGACTGGGCCCTCCTTATTTATTCCAGATTTAAGAATTTCAAAGGCAAGCTCACTACATGATGGATAGGCCCCTATGACATGGAAATTGTCTTTGATAATGGCTCGATGAAGATCAAGACAATATGTGAAGAGTAGGTTTCTTTTTTGGTCAATGGGCATAGGCTCAGATTGTATCACAAGCCCATGTCCAAAGAAAATTTTGGTCATGATATTCTACAACAGTATGAGATGTAGGTGGCTAATAGGGAGCCTATTGCTCCCTCTTCCGCTTCTACTTGAATTTTCTTCCAATTTTTTGATGTTGTACATATTTATATAACAAAAAGGAAAAACAAATTAAAAAAATTATAACGAAAAAAAAATAAAGAAAAAAATAGTCTAGCTATGAAAATTAACTTGTTGACGTAGGTAGATAGGGGCATGTCTGAAAACCAGTGTCCTGGTTGGTTGGCCCAAAATAATTTTTTTTCTTTCAGTTGTTATATTTCACCTTATACTCTTCAATTCACTTGTGTACTCTCATGTCAGATGATGGGGGATTCACTAAGGCCCTCATTTTGACAAATTTTCCTCCATTGACTTCAACACATTATCTCGAGGGGGGATTCAGAGATTTATGTGGTACCTAGAGGCTTGCATACATTAATGGAAGGTTCTCTTGCTAACGATAGTGGTGATTCATCAATGCCTCCTATTTTTCATATTTTCTAGGACACTCAACATCAACTCATCTATTCGTTCCTAATAAGGTACACCAGGGGCATCTTGACTCTCATTGTCATCATTGGTGAGAAGTATCACTTTGGTTAACAACTTATGTCATTGGATGGTAATCCAATTATTTCCCTACATGTTTGACAACAACACATTTTTCACATGGATGGATTTGTGCCAAGGTTCAAGTTTGCAATGAAGACTATTTGGTTATGTTCCTGATGACAGTATGCAATTTTCAGTGTGAATAAAAAGGGAGTTGGCTACAAGGAAGTTGGGGTAGTCCATTTGTCTCAAAAATATGTGGTTATCTATATCCTTAGTATATCCTCTGCTCATAGGTTATATCTACCCCTCATTACAGAGCTTGGGACATGGTCTTGTTCTAGCTATCCACCGCATGTTTCTATGCTCCCGCTGCAGCTAATTTCAGTCCCACAAACCTTGAAATCATGGTTCAAACCGATTCTAGTTGCATATGCACATGGTTCCAACTCAACATTAATAGTTTATATCCCTTCTTGGTTTTGGTTCTAGATTTCATCATTTTCAATAAGCTCAGATCTCTTAGATTCTTAAAAAAAATCTTGGTGAGTATAGAGGTTGGATTTTTTAATTTTGTTGAGAATAATGTATTATTCTGATGTGGTAAATTTACAACAACAGAGTATCAAAGGGCAGAAAAACAGCGTGTCTAAAACACTATAGTAAAAAAATGGTATTCTCCAACATTCCCACACATACAGAGCTGTCTAAAACACTATAGTAAAAAAATGGTATTCTCCAACATTCCCACACCTGCACAGGAAACTCAGAGTAGGTACCGAAACATTGTATCTTCATTTTTAAAATAAAATTTGTTAATCAAAGTATGATATGACTTTATTCTTTAGTTTTGGGCACATGCAACATCAACTATGACAACAACATTAGTTCCATCACTCCCGTGCATCAATTCAAACCATGCATATGTGGTTGCAAAAATGGGTAGATGATATTCTGAGGTAAAACAATTTCAAACTCTGGTTGGTTTATTAAGAACAAAGGATATCATTAAAACAACTCTCTAATACTTGTTTCACCCATTTTTTTTCTTCTTATTCCATGATTATACTACTTGTTCATTCACCATGTGTTTATATTCTATATTCATGTGTTATATCTGTACTCCTTAAACCTATGAATTACACTCATATTTACATTATTTCCATACAATGTTTTTTCCACCTTTGTATATTACATTTGCATGCATTACATCCCGACACCTTATACTTCAATCATACACCCATTTATATTGTTAAGTTTCATCTACCATATGTGGAAACTTGTTTAAGGTTACATTATCCTCTTGTGGTGGCTCATTTCTCATGAAATGGTCATAATGTTTCCCATATATATCAATGATGATTTGTTATGATAAAGCATTCAATCCATGGGATGATTCCCACTAAGTCCCCATAAATTGAAATCATTGTTCCCATACCAAATCAGTTTTTCATAATTACCCATGAATGGAACTCATCTAGAAATCAATTGTGGAGCTCATTTGGAATCACCGAAGGGATTCCAAACAAGTCAGAGATATATCATTTCCAACCACCATCCTTTTGTGCGCCTTGAGTGTTGCATATTATCCAAACCCTTCATTCTGAAGACTGACACTCAACTTTGTTGCAAATTTACTATTTCTTATATATATAACCTTATATGCTTCCCTTGGTGTTGTTGCAATTCAGCCAGAGTGAAATCCTTATATGGTAGGCTACATTTAAAAATGGTTGTGGATCATCATGAACCCACATCCTGGAAATCCCTTGAGGCCATACTAGAATACTGTATGTCCCAGGAATTTTTTAAAGAAACGAGGTGGTATCACTTGTTCATGAAGTTTAGGGGTTTCAATGACAAATCCATGCTACAGTTTCCACAACGCTTCGATGGTTGACTGGATAGGGATGGTAACCTGGAGATAGAAGTGACAGAAGAAACCTTATCCAATGCCATGGGTATTCCCATGGGGGAATACCGGTTCAAGAATTTTTTTCTTGGACAAGAGGTTTGTAACCGGTTTTTAAAGCTAGAGCATCAGAACGCGAGCTGGGCGAAGGGGATACCAAGAGCATGGATTGTGGATGAATGGAGGGAACCATTGGAAGTTTTGCAAAGATATTTGACTTGTGAGGGGAGGTATGATTTCACCTATCAATACCACATAATAATATTAATGCACTTTGAATCTAAAGCTTTGATAAATTTCCCTCATTACCTCTCGAGAAGTTTAGGAAAATGTCAAAAATGGTAAAGAAGAATAGTCGAAATCCTCAGGGAATCCTATACCACCATGGTTTGATAAAAATTACGATAGAAATAGAGATTCATAAGAAAAATGATACCTGGGAACATTTTATGAGGGAAAAATAATTTGTTGACCAAATCCCTGCAATTGTATTGGAGGGTTGAAAGACACTAGGTAGACACAGTAAGAAAATTATTTTGATGAATACCTCGACTCTTGTAGAGCCGAGGGCTTCATCCCTCATACAAAAAATTCAAGGAATTTTAATAATATAAAATAATCTCCAATTGTTAGGCCACTATTTACACCTCTTCCATTTCATAGAGTCACTCGAAATATGTCTAAATAGGGGAACATAGGAATTTTTCTACAAGGAGAATAATTTCACTTGAAAAGGAGCATTAAACTAACTTCAATCTATCCATGGTATACAAAATAGGAAAACCCAATTTCCTTAGATTATGAAGATACTCATCCCATTGAAAACAAATTCAAGATTGATAAGAGACCAAAGGCTAAGGGTCAGGCTCTGCTACGTACACCATCACCAGAACCTAGTCATAAGGGGAATAATGATCCTATTGAACTATATTTATTATTAGAAGGATAGAAGAAATTTTCTATTTCTTTAGAGGGAGGAAAGGGTATTGACAAGGTATTTGAGGATGTTCACCAGATTGCCAAGAAGCATAAGCATGGAACTCCAAGTACCTCAAGCATACTTCTCCTTGGACCTTCTAAGAGAGGGTTTGATGAAAATGAGGAATTGAATGATCCTTTAGCAGAGTTTGTCATAAAACCACCATTAGAGATGAAATTTAAAAACAAGAGTTGAGAGATTAAGAAGTTTAAACAGGAAGTGACTGAGTTATCTGCCTTGAACAGGTGCATAGAGAGAGAGAGAGAGATGAGTAGTTTAAGATGCAGAGAAGGAAAATTCAAAAATAAATTAAGAATCTCTAGTCAGAGACCAGGAAGATCAACAAAAATATGCCCAAAATTATTAAACCATATCATCAAATCCAAAGGAGAAGAAGTGATAGGTTGGGTAGGATAGACATAGGCCTTAGCATACTAATCAATGCAATAGGTCTCTCTCAGTAGTTAGAGTGGGGGAATTCCAATTTTGATTAGTTTTGTGATGTCTTTTCATGAGGAAATGCAAATGGACTAGTGTGGGGGAAATGTAGATCCCCTATTGTTTCATCCACTAGACAGTTATTTTATGACTTATACTTTGTTTTTTCATTTAAACCTAGCCTAATGCCACCCATTTCCATCAGTTTAAGCCTAATACCCCTTGACAAGTATTATGAGGTAAAATTTGTTTATTTTACTATTATTCCTAAGTTCTTGATAGATTAACAAGGGTAACTAGGCTATATTTCTAATGATGAATGTTATACTCATTCATCTACCATTGCAGATATTCTCGCACTAGTATAGTTGTTCCAGTACCTGAATTCCAAACTTCACATACATGTGCACACTCATATTGGATTTGGCCACTTGGGTATTGGAGGTAAGAATGCCAACATGGATGTCAAACTATCATTTTGTGCCCAACATTTTCCTTTTCATCATGGAGCTCCAATTCAACCATCGGGAATACATTTCAGCGCATAACGAGATTAGGGTTGAGACTCATGAGATATTTTGTTACTATTCATATGTGTAAAGGTCATACGATTAGCAATAGAATCAATTATTGCTATGGTTGTTTTTCCTAAGTTTCTATTTATGGTTAAAAAATCGAGATCAATTCGATCTCATGGTTATGTAACTATTTTTCCCCCAGTTCCATGAGAACAAGGGAGGTCGACGTTATCTTCCAAAGACTCAAAATATTATTATATAATCTATAATATTCTATATATCAATTTAGCCATAGATAAAGTCACCTTGTTGTAATTTTGAGACAAGATATACTTGTTAAACATTTCTGAACTTTGTAATAAGAGAACTGCAAATTTCATATTTACTTTGTTTTAAAACAAAGGCATACCTAGTTGATGGTATCTACTTGTTTGTGATCGTTTGATTTTTTCTTCTCGAGCACATAGGCAAGGGCCCACCTATCATGGGACATTGAGATAAGTATACAATACTTGTTAAGTTAGCGTTGATTTCATTTACTTGTGTTGATTCATTTGTGTGTTATCTTCTTTGTAGTGTTAACATTGTTTTTTTAATAGCAGAATAACTCAAGAATGCATTTTGCAATTATTTCCATCCGAGGTTCTTTCATACTTGTAGTGTGTTATTGACTCTAAGATAGACTCGTCGATATATAGTTTCATGTGAATATTTTTCTATGTTTCATTGGAACGATCTTTCACTTGCAACAGTTATTTGATAGTCGTCTATCACCATTTTTCTATTCTGCATATAAAATACTTAAACCATGTTTCCTTTCTCTCAGAATAAACTATTAAAAAAAAATGATTTGAGAGTTCATTTATCATCAATATGGAAATTTATGAATGTTTGATATAACCATAATAAATTTAAGTACTTGACTGTGAGGTTAAGTCTTAGGGTTTATGTTTCGAACCTCACGTGTGAGTGAGAGAATAAAGTGGAACTTTGTAACAAGAATTTGTTTAGGTTTTAGCTGCAGAAAAGTTAAATCTTTAAATTCTCCAAGAGCTTAACCATCATAAAAGATTATTCATGAATAAATATTAATTAATTAAAGAGGTCTGTAATCTTTTGACTGGTAAAGTCCAACTTAGTCTTGTGACACTAAGAGTACAATTTGCAGAATTAATAATAGGGTCTCTCGATTGGTTAGGGTTTCTATTTAATTGAAGAACATTGTGACAATTGTGTGATCTCTGGAGATAGTTCATGATACCATTTGCATCTTCTTAGAAGACAAATGTTTCTCTTTAAATGGTTTATTACCTTTTTCTTGCAAGTTGTTGTTGATGTAATTACATGGTTTGATAGAGGTCAATTCCATCACTCATAAAGAGACATCCAATTTTGAGCATGTCCAGAGACTCATTGTGAGAACTGATCCTAAATAATTGTTGATTATTTTTCTAGTAGTTATTGTTGATCTTTGCCCCACACTTAATACCAAATAGTGCATGGAAAACTGAGACACACCTCTGTATGAAAAAATTGTTTATGCAAAAGAAAGTGTGGTGCCACCATATTCCCCTTGCATCAAGAGCATTGATTGTGGACTAAATATTAGATCCTTTGCTCATAAGTTGTAGCTCCGGACTAAACACTTCCATATGAGATCAGTAACATTAAAGGAATATCCAATATTTTTGATGAGTTGACTGATTAAAAAATTTGCTTGGAGTAGAACTTGTGACCCATATGTTATATTAGGTTTTAACGAAGTGATTAGAATTATTATTATCATATATTCAACCTCATATATGAAACATGAACACTTAGTCTCCTTGAGTGAATGATTATATATTAAATCTAAAAAGGGAATTTGAACTTATTACTAGTATATGTTTCAAATCTCCTTTGAAAATCTGGTGTGTGAATCCCTAACATTTACAAATTGAAAATCAAGATGAGAACATAACTAAGAAAATGATCATGCATAGGCCAAATATCTATGAATGTCATATAAAATTATTTATTGTCTGCTCATATTTGACTTTCATTTTGTAGAACAAGTTGAGTTGTTAAAAATGTTTGTTTGATAACATTGTATGAGTGGTTAGTTTGTTGCATGCATGCTTGTCTTATGAGAAGCTATAGTAGTATTAGAACTTCGACCCTTTATATGCACATATTTTTTTTACAACACATCAGTTTACGAACTCGGATTGACAAATACAACGTGTATTAAAGTAACAATTAATTTACCCAACAGTATACTTGGATGACATCCTCATCTTTAGCAAAAATTGGGAGGAACATTTGAAGCATATTCAACAGGTCTTGGGAACCTTGCAACAACACAAGTTATATGCCAATTTGGAGAAGTGTTCCTTATGCATGCAAAGAATCCAATATTTGGGATACATCATGGATGAGAAGGGTGTGCATGTAGATCTAGCCAAGATGTAAGTCATTTGCAATTGGTCGGACCTAAAGACAATGATTGAGCTCTTCAACTTCTTGGGCCTCACCAAGTACTACTGCAAGTTTGTGTTGGGGTTATCTCATATTGCTTGGGCTCTAATTCAAGTGACCAAGGGTGGAGCAAAGGACAAGTTTGTGTGAGTTGCATCCCAAAAGAAATCATTTGAGGATTTGAAATTCTGCCTTTACTTGGCACTAGTCCTTACTCTGCCAAACCTACAACAACCATTTGAGATTGAGACAGATGCTTCAAATTATGCCATCGGTGCATTCCTCACTAAGCATGGGAATCCAATAGCCTATCACAGTGAAACACTATTTGATGTTTTTCACAGGTACCCCACCTACGACAAAGATATGGACTCCATTGTGCAGGCATGTCAATAGTGGAATCACTACATTTTGGGGAAGAAAACAATCATCCACATTGATCACAGGCCTCTACAATTCATGCAAACATAAGGAAAATTATAGGATTAGCTCAATCAGAAGTGATCCATGTACCTGCAGCAATTCAACTTGAACATATAGTAGAAGAAGGGAAGCACCAACCATGTCACAAATTTCCTCAGTCGAGCCCCAGTTGTTGTGCTAACCATAGTTCTTAACTCCTATGGGCATGAGACGTCTGAGTGGCCACAATTACAATAATGACTTTGAATTTTTTGTTTCCTATCATATATTTATCACAGGTAAAACAATTCTATACGTTCATCCCTAAGATGGATTGTTATGCCATCTGAGCCATCTTTGTGTTCCTTCAAGTGAGCATGCAAAGTTGATCTTGGAAGCTCATTACAGTTGGGTAGTAGGACATTTTGGTGTAGACAAAATAGTGGCAGTACTGCAAAAGAATTTTTATTAGTTGAAGCTTCGACAAGATGTCTGCAAGTATATTAGATCCTTCACTTCATGCACCATTTCCAAGACCGCCATCAAGAAATAGGGGCTATACACCCCTATACCTACACTATATAGACCTTGGGAGTCCATCTTCATGGATTACATGTCTGGGATACCTTCAACCAATCATGGGAATGACTGTGTCTTCATGGACATTGATTGATTCTCTAAGATGGAAGTTTTGACACCCTACAAGAAGAGCATCATAGTCGAGGCCACCGCCAACCTCTTATTTGAACATGTTTAGGTTCATTTTGGGCTCCCATGAACCATTATCTCAAATCGAGACAATATTTTCGTGAACACTTTTTGGTCCATCCTATGGCCGATGATAGACACCAAGCTAACCAAATCGACTACCTTTCACCCACAAAGTGATGGACAAACAGAGGTAGTCAACATGATAATTGTCCATATCCTAAGGGTGCACAATTATAAACATCCATGCACATGGGATGAAATCCTTCCTTTTTTTCAACATAGCTACAACGGAACCCATCCATAGCTCTATTAGTCACAACCATTTTCAAGTGTGCTTGGGGTTCTAGTCATTGGCCCCCATTAACGTATCTATTCCCATTGCAACTACACAGGGAGATTCCTCCCATGCTAAGACTAAGGTTGATCAAGTAGCCAATTTGTTTTAGCGAATCCATCACATTCAACAACAAGTTCATGATATTTTTCAAAAATCCAATGCCAAGTACAAGAAGCGCCACGATCAACATCGAGTACCACACAAGTTTTAGGTGGGAGATAAGATATGGTTTCATTTGTAGAAAGAGTGTCTCATAGGATCTCATCAAAAGATACACCCACTCTGATATGGGACTTACACCATCACCAAGGTTGTGGGTGAGAATTATTTTGAATCAAGTATTCCTCCTTTCCTTGGCTTGCACTCGGTGTTTAATGTGGAACTGTTTCTACCATATTTTCCAACTCTCCTAGACACTTCAGACACGGTCGAGCACTTGGTCCCTACAGAACTCAATATTGACTACATTTGATAGGATAAATTTAATCATATCATGGATAGTAATTCAAATGGAACCTACCAACAAAATATCTAACTCTATCGGGTCGTCAAAGTAGGGAATTTCTTCATCAGGGCAAGTGGCTCACCAAGAGACAAATTTAGCAGAAAATTTTCCATTTGATGAAGGAACTTGATCCAATAGAGACCATTTCTTCTTAATGGGGGAGGAATGATCTAGTTGAACATTGGTGGATACTCACCTATTCCACTGGATCAAATTCTTGCAAATGATCATATCTAACACATTTCTATTTAGAGATAAGCTACCACCATTCTAGCTAGCTTGTGTGCTTTGAATTTTACAGTGTTTTGTATTCTAGACAGTCATTAATAGAATCTGAGTTTTATTGTATTATTTTGTTATTTGTTATATCTCTATGTATTTCCTTGTTATATCTATGTTATATTTATGCATTCATGTTTTTCTCAAAATAATCTAGATCAAGCAACCTCTAATAGAGAAGAGCTCAAATACAAAACGATTCTCAATACAAAACTCTTCCATGCTTTCTACTCATGTTTATACTATTTCAATATTCTAGAGAACATTCTAGAGTAATATCTTTGTAGAAGAGGAACCTTTGTTGGCATGTTTACAAACAGAAGGTAGAGTATTTGTTTTTCATTGATGGCAAGATCAACACGATGAGAGTATACTTGTTTTCCAATGATAGCAAGATTAGCAGTGCAACAATAATGGCATGGAAAGAATAGAAGTGTAAGTTCAGTGAAGAGAAACAGTGATCGTTGGATCACCGATCCTGAATTTCTAATGGTCGCCAGATCTGAATTTAGATAGGAGGAGTGCGCAGAAGAGGAGAACAGATCTCAGGCGTCAAATTTGAGCGTGAGGACCGACCGTCATTGGATCCAAAAGAACGAGCACAATATTTAAGTGCAAGGTGAAGCGGGCTTACAAATTCTCGAAATCAGGGGGATCATTTGATCTGAAGGGCACATGGTAGCAGATGAGGAGTTTCCAAATTCATGAATTGGGAGAATAAAGGTAAGCTAACCTCCAACTCCACGAAATGTGAAATCTTGAAACAATCATGGTCGTTGGAGCCAGAGGACATGTGACGAGCAATTGGAATTTCGTTGACCTGCACATTGGAGGAGTCAAAGGGATATGACACGGGAACTCGCGATATGCGAAGTCGCGAAATGATCTGGATCATCGGATCACCAAAGTTCTGGACCGTCGATCTGGCAAGCGAAGTGCTTGAATGTTTGGCCCGTGGTCATAGCCAAGGTCACATTGTCGAAGGCTAGAGGAAGGAGCTATCCTAGCTAAGTTCCATTTCAGAGATCGTGACATGGGAGAGTCAAGATGCCTCATCAAGGGATTCCCAAAATTATGAGTCGTGAAAGCGCTTTATGGATAAGCACTTTGTCTCAGCCAGTGGTCATGAGAATGGAAGGAGATATCCGAGCTAAGCTCCATTTCAGAGATCGTGACATGGGAGACTCGAGAAGTCTCATCACAAGATTTTTGATACGCAAAATTGCAAAGAGCCTGTTGGTGTAGACGGTGGTCATCACTGGTGGGCATGAGAAGGAAGGATATTGCAAGTTGCAAGGCTCCATTTCATGATCATGAGTTGGAAGAGTCAAAGTGATTCGCAACAAAATTCACGAAACACGAAACTGCAAAGTGTCTTTTGATTAGGCCCGTTGTCACAGCCAGTGGTCATATAGGATAAACATGAGTCCCTACGGGTGTAATCCAATGGTGTTGATTAATCGAGAATTTTATCAAAGGGCTATTGTTTCACTTCACGGTTAATTGTTCAGTTACGATTCAGTTAGCAGAACTGAATCATAGTTCTTGGACATTTGGCGATTCAGTAGCTGATGTGTTTCTTTGGAGAGTCGAGGTGTAACTGAATTGGTGGAGATAATAAAAGAGGGATGTTGTGACTGTGTGAGGTTGGTTGTTCTAACTGAAAAATGAGTTGAACTGTAAGAAATGAAAAATTACAGTATGTGCAGTATGAGATGAAACTCAGAGATGAGAAATAGAAGTTGAATAGATAGAAGCAGAGAATATTTGTAGAAAAGATAGAAGAAGACCAGAATTGCAAAACAGATAGAAGCAAGTCAAGCCAA
This sequence comes from Picea sitchensis, assembly GCA_010110895.2. Taxonomy (NCBI): domain Eukaryota; kingdom Viridiplantae; phylum Streptophyta; class Pinopsida; order Pinales; family Pinaceae; genus Picea; species Picea sitchensis. The sequence goes on from SNQJ01S0017156.1 coordinate 37,044, forward strand.
GTATGAACAAAGCAGAAGAAAAGTGAAGTAGAGAAGAATTGCAGGACAGAGAAGAAGTGGTAAGAATTGATATACTTGTATTGTTGGTTATTCAATCATTTATTTACATTCAAAGAGGTAGGGTGGTGCTAGGGAAAACACAGAGTTTTTTGTATGCAAGTTGGTGCTTGTATAAGTCCAGTTGGTACTGGAACATTTAGGGAGTTGATTCTTCCTTCTAGTGGGTGCTAGATAAATAAGAGAGTTGGTTCTCTCAGCAAGTTGGATCTTGTAAAACAGAGGTAGTATCCTCACATTGAGTTGGTTCTCAAAGATAGATGATGTACATAACTTAAAAGACTGCCTATCATTTGAAGAACAAGAGGTTTTCTCCCTTTATGGGTTTCCTCATGAAAATATGTCTCTATGTATATCTTATGTGTGATTGATGTTCATTATTTATGTTGTTCATACCTTGTATAATATTGATGGTCACTTGGAAGAGATTAAAAAAAATTTAAGCACAGTAACAACTGATTCACCCCCCCCCCCTCTTAGATATTGATGGTCACTTGGGAAGAGATTAAAAATTGTTTGCATCAAAGAATAACCTGATTCACCCCCCCCCCCCCCCTCTCAGTTGTCTTAGTAATTTCAACAACCTTCTATTAAGTCTTCTTACATTAGACATGTTCACATTATTATATAGACCTTATTTACTAATGTCGGCCTTTATTACATAGAAAACATATTATTCTATCTACTTGAGGGGTTAGGGAGGTTGGGACCCTAACATATTTCTATTATGATTTTTTTGTATGTAATTTTAATTCCATATTTATTTTATAATTGCATATGAATTTTTTGTTGTATCACCATTAGAATCCAAATTGGCTCACAACTAGCAAATCTAACTAGTTAATGGTTGAAGGATTTCAATTGAGTGCTCCAATGACCAAGGGAGGTGGGTCTAAGGACATTACAATAGTGGCAATTGCAAAGAGAATGCTAACACTAAGAGTGCTCAGAGAAAGATGATAATAAGCAAATGGTAGCTAATATCAATAAGAGTGCTCCTAGCAAGAGTCTTCAATGTACTACTCAAAAAGTTAAAAAAAAAAAACATGTATCTATGTTTTATCTGAAGGAAGGGGGATGGATTTTGGATAGGCTAAGATGAAGAGGCCAACCTTGAACAACTTATCGTCAGGTAATATCAAGTTTATTTTAATAGATATAACATGGATAAGGGAAAAGTGTGCACAAAAATCACCACATTGAACCGCTCTCAAAAGTACACATGCAAATATTATGAGAAACTTGCAAACTAAGATTAGAAAATGTTGCTTATGATTTTTGTTTTTCATATAGGATGTGATGTTGAAAAGAGGCTTGGTGGATATGTGATCAAAAAATCATGTAGAGATCACAATATTAGGCCTAGAGCACACACAAAATTGTGTTGTGACATACACTAAAAGGTTGATTGGGGAAAAAGGAACAATTAGGGCACATTATGACAACAATTCCATCCTTCTTTGGAATGGAGGCCCAAAAAAATGAAAAACATTAATACATGTTAAAGTCTAAGTAACAAAGGGTTGAGTTTCAAATATTTTTTCAAACAAAAGGAAATAAACCTTCTTTTGCACTAAGGGATGTTGTTAGACATGTGACATATGAGACTTCTAAAAACATAAGAGATCACATTCGTACATTGAGATATCCACACAAAGAATTTGTTTTGAGTTAGGGAATAATAACCACATGATCCTAGGGTTCATATGCTAAAGAAACTACTTAGGAGAACATTTCTTAAAATTAGAACAAACATGCATGGGTTTGAAACATACACATTAAACTCATCTCAACTCTACCAAAAGAGGGGTCTAAACTTGACTCATGTTCTACATATGACATAACCAAGAGTCATACTCAATTTTAGAATACAATCATCAAACCAAGTCACTTAACACAAGGCCCTAACATTCATTTAGATGCCATAAATCCAATCAAATAATAATAAGAATGATCAAATCCAAGAATGCATGATTTGCATGGGTATGGATGTACCCTTATCATATGTTATAAATAAAAAATAGATTTGTGTACATAATGTGTATGATACTTTATGACATAATAAGGTTGAGACACCTCTTATATATGGTTTTGGTGGTATATTAGACCTATCATGTAACCTTATATGTTATACCATAGAGACCACCCACTAATAATTCATGTGACTGTAGACTAGGCACAAAAGGTTTATATTCATAACCCATGTGACCACAATATTGTTATAATCCCCTTACTAACACATAGGTATCTTGTTACCTAGTGATTTACTTACTGCAAATCAAATCAATAACTCACAAAACAAAAATACACTGCTGGAATATTCAACTCAAATAAAGATAGTGGAAGCAATACTGGAAATAAAAAACTCACGCATAATACACAAAAATATTCTATCCAACAACTAAGCTTATCATTCAAATAAATTCAAAGCTTATAAAGGATCCCTTACTGGGAAAATGGCCCAAATAGAAAAAGAGACAAAGTACATCAAAAAATTGATTGGCTTGATTTGTTGCCAAAACTTGTTGTACGATATTGTACGGAAACAACGTGACTGTTACATTGATATCCATGATGTCATGTGCTATCTGCGCAACTGTAAAGATAAAACTCACACTAACTACGTGGATGTTCTAGAATACATGCATTGCTCCATGGTGGCTAATCCTTCTATTGTACGATTGTTCTCTCTCTTCTTTTGGCCTAGATATCTAGATGGAATTCCTTCTCCACCTATCTAAGATCTCCTTGATTCACAATCCTTCATGATCCAATAATCTATATGTCTCAAATCAATCTCTCTCAATCAATATGAAAAAGTAAAGTCTCTTCCTCCTTCACCCTTGCCTTTCTTTTGTTGAAATATTGTAACTGCAAAGAGTATTCTATTTATTATTGGTGTATTATTCATTAGATCAAACCCCTTTTGTGGATTGATCATGTCGGGTAAATGACCAAATCCCCTTTTGTGGATTGGTCAAACCCCAATTGTAATAAGAAAAATGAGAAGTCAGTCCCCAGAATTAATTAATGTGGTTCTTACCACCCAGAAAGAGAAGTCGGCCCTGCCAGTGAAAAGATACTTCGTTTTAGCTCCTACCAGGTTGTATAAATAAAGGGGGCTAGTACCTCATTTGTTCACTCACTCACTTGATCATCAGAGTGCAAGTTTGGAGCTACAGTTGGAGAATAAGGAAGAGAGAGAGAGGCGCATTACTTGGAGAGGACTTTCTGTAGTGTTTGGTTTATTCTCTTGGCATTGTATTGGCTATCTATATTAAGGAAGTTTTTGCTAGGTTTTCTCCCCCATGAGGGTTTCCCAGGATAAATGATGTCTCTCTTGTGATTGTGTATTTCTCAGTGATCCTATATATGTTATGGTTATCTAGTGAATTGAAAAGAAACCTAATAATATTTTAAACTCTAACGAGGTATCAGAGCTAAGCTGAAGAGAGCATCTTTCACAAGAAGAAGAAAAATGTCATTGTTGTCATACATGAAATTAGGGCTTTTTATTGAAGAAGAATTTCAGCCCAAAATCCATCTATAAAAGTGTGCCCTAGCTCAGGGAACTCTTTGGCACCTTCAGCGCACATTTGTAGTGGTTAGATCTCCCGAAAAGTGAAACCCTAGTTTTCACCAATACCAAAAAACCAGAAGTACCAGAAAACTAGAAGCACCAGTCCAAAAATTCGTTGGTCAAGTTTGAAGGGGAAAAAGTTGGATTTTCTAAATCTAACCACACTAGGCTACTCGCCTCATCTAGGCACACCTCCTGGTAAGTTCAAAATTCAATTTTGATCACTTTCATTTTTTGGTCATTTTCCTAGCTCCAGGTAAAATATGTCTACAAGCACGAAGCTTGTTGACAAGCCAGAAGGTGTGAAAATTTTCATTCCTATAAGTATAGGATTGGACTCATTCTTGAATAGAATGACCTAGAAATATTTATTAAAGAAGATGTACCAAAACACGCCAATGTTGGAGCTAAAGCAAAACTCCAAAAGGACACAATTAGGGACAAAAGAATCATTGCAGATTCTATCAAAGATCACTTGATTCCTCAAGTGTCTTCAAAGAAAACTCCAAAATAAATGTTTGATTCCCTAACCATATTATATTAAGGAAAGAACATACATCGGAAGATGAATCTAAGAACTCAACTCAAGAATACAAGGATGCAGAAAGGAGAAACGATCCAGGAATATTTCTCCAGAATATCAAAATTCAAAGAACATCTAGAAGAAATTGGAGATACTATAGATGAAGATGAACTCATAATGACATACCTTAATGGTCTCAAAATACCTTGAGATGCATTCATCCAAACCATTTGTGCTAGAAAGGAGAAACTACAATTTGACAGTCTTTGGGAAGAATGTATTCAAGAAGAATCAAGGGTAACTAACCGAGAAGCTTTGCTATCAAGAGATGAAGATAAATCCATAGCTACTCGCAATAAAGGAGGAATAAATAATTCTTACTTCCATAAAGAAACTCATAAGGAGTCTCAACCCCAAAACAAATTCGTACATAAAGAATCTCAACCAAGGAGATTCCAGAAGTTTTAGAAAGGGCAAAGAAAAGGAAAAGATTTCTCATCCTACCAATGTTACCATTGTGACAAGATGAGACATATTGAGAAACATTGTCCAGATAGACGAGAAGAACACAAGAATAAAAACAAGAGGTATCATTCTCATGCAGTTGAATATGAAGAGCCACCCAAAAAGATGATAAAGAACGAATTGAAGACTATGTCTTAATCTCGGCCCTCTCGGGATCAGTATCACCTAGTGAGGACACATGGCTCATTGATAGTGGTTCTTCCAAGAACATGACAGGTCAAAGATACATTCTCTCTTTCCTTTCAAAAAATAAGTTTTCTTAGAAAGTTACACTTGGATATGATTATCAATACCCCATCAAGGGAGTAGGAGAATCAAATTACAAGCTTAATTCAGGAACTCCAATGAAGATGAAGGATGTACTATATGTACTAGTTTTGACAAAGAACTTACTCTCCATATCATCTTTAGAAAATAAAGGCTTCAGAGTTTCCTTTAGAGATGAAGAATTTCTTATGTGGGCCAAAGGAAAAACCATGGAAGAAGCAATTGTTATTGGAAAAGAAAAAGGTGGCTTGTATAAGCTAAAGGGTCACTCAGAAGCAGCCATGACCCACTCCATTGACAATCCATGTGAACTTTGGCATAGAATATTAGCCCACATCAACTACAAGGCATTACCATATGTAAGAAAGGAAGTCACAGGTCTACCAGAGCTCAAGGTTGACCATGAAGGTGTGTGCAATGGATGTGCACAAGGGAAGAACATCAAGAACCCTTTTCCAAAGAGAGACAATAA